>PVIW01004115.1:85084-122933 GCA_004026585.1 Noctilio leporinus | reverse complement strand
ACACAGGTTCTTATGAATTGGTGTTTCAGGATTCTTTGGGTATAGTCCAAGTAGTGGAATTGCTGGATCAAAAGGCAGTTCCATTTTTAGTTTTTTAAGGAAACCCCATACTGTTTTCCACAGTGGCTGCACCAGCCTACATTCCCACCAACAGTGTATGAGGGTCCCCTTTGTCCCACATCCTTGCCAACACTTGTTGTCTGCTGATTTGTTGATGATTGCCATTCTGACAGGTGTGAGGTGGTGTCTTATTGTGGTTTTAATTTGCATCTCTCTGATGACTAGTGATGTTGAGCATTCTTTCATATGCCTCTGGGCCCTTTGAATATCTTCCTCAGTGAGTTGCCTGTTCAGGTCCTTTGCCCATTTTTTAATTGAGCTCTCTGTCTCCCTGGTGTTGAGTCACATTACTTCTTTTTTTTTTTTTTTTTTTTTTTTTTTTTTTTTTTTTTATTGTTGTTGTATTACATCCATCCCCTTTTTGCTCCCCTCTGTCCCCCTCCCCACCCACCCATTCCCCCCAAAGTCAATCCCACCTGTTGTCCATGTCCATGGTTCCTTTATACTAGGTTCTTGTCTAAGCTGCTCCCCATCTTTGCCACATTACTTCTTTATATATTTTGGAGGTCAGACCCTTGTCTGAGGTATCATTGGCAATTATGTTTTCCCATACAGTTGGTTCCCTTTGAATTTTGCTGATATTTTCTTTAGCTGAACAGAAACTTTTCAATTTGATATAGTCCCATTTGTTGATTCATTCTTTTATTTCCTTTGCCCTTGGCGAAGTATCAGTAAACATATTTTTGCATAGGATATCCAAAAGTTTACTGCCTATATTTTCCTCCAGGACCTTTATGGTGGCACTGCTTATGTTTAAATCCTTTATCCATCTTGAGTTTATTTTGGTGTATGGTGTAAGTTGGTGGTCTAGTTTTATCTTTTTGCATGTTGCTGTCCAGTTCTCCCAACACCACTTGTTGAAGAGACAGTTTTTACTCCATTGGATGTTCCTTCCCCCTTTGTCAAATATTAGTTGACCATAGAATCCTGGGTTAATTTCTGGGCTCTCTATTCTGCTCCATTGATCTATATGTCTATTCTTATGCCAGTACTAGACTATTTTGATGAAAGTAGCCTTGTAATATTGTTTGACGTCCAGTATTGTGATTCCTCCTACCTTGTTCTTCTTTCTCAAGATTGCTGTGGCTATTAGTGGGCATTTTTGGCTCCATATAAATTTTTGAAGTATTTTTTCTATTTCTGTGAAGTCTGTCATTGGTATTTTTATTGGGATTGCATTGAATCTATAGATTGCTTTGGGTAGTATGGACATTTTAATGATGTTAACTCTTCCCATCCATGAAGATGGTAATTGCTTCCATTTATTTGTATCTTTCTTGATTTCTTTTTTCATTGTTCTGTAGTTTTCTGAGTATAGGTCTTTTACCTCCTTAGTTAAGTTTATTCCTAGGTACTTTATTTTTCTTGTTGTTATGGTAAATGGGATTTGTTTTTTCACTTCTATTTCTGTTGTTTCATTATTGGTATACAAAAATGCTTTTGATTTCTGGATATTGACTTTATACCCAGCTATTTTGCTAAATTTGCTTATTGGGTTGAGTAAGTTTTTGGTGGATCCCATTGGGTTTTGTATGTACACTATCATATCATCTGCAAATAATGACAGTTTGACTTCCTCCTTTCCAATTTGGATACCTTTGATTCCTTTTTCTTCTCTGATGGCTATAGCTAGAACTTCCAAGACAATGTTGAATAGAAGTGGAGAAAGGGGACAGCCTTGTCTCGTTCCTGATCTTAGGGGGAAAGCTTTCAGTTTTTGTCCATTAAGTATGATGTTGGCTTCAGGTTTCTCATGGATGGCCTTTATAATGTTGAGGTATGCTCCCTCTATTCCCATTTTGCTGAGGGTTTTTTATCATAAATGATTGCTGTACTTTATCAAATGCTTTTTCAACATCTATTGATTTGATCATATGGTTTTTATCTTTCAATTTGTTGATGTGGTGTATTACATTTACTGATTCACGAATGTTGTATCATCCTTGCATCCTTGGGATGAAACCCACTTGCTCATGGTGTATGATCTTTGTAATATACTGCTGAATCCGGTTTGCCAATATTTGGTTGAGAATTTTAACATGTATGTTCATCAGAGATATTGGCCGGTAGTTTTCTTTCTTAGTTGTGTCTTGCCCTGGTTTTGGGATTAGAATAATATTGGCCTCATAGAAAGAGTTTGGGAGTCTTCCCTCTTCCTGAATTTTTTGGTATAGGTTGAGAAGGGTAGGAGTTAGTTCTTCTTTAAATGTTTGGTAAAATTCATCTGTGTAGCCATCTGGACCAGGGCTTTTGTGCTTTGGGAGATTTTGTATTACTTCTTTAATTTCACTAGTTGTTATTGGCCTATTCAGGCTTTCTGCTTCTTCTGGGTTAAGTTTTGGTAGATTATACATTTCCAGAAATGTGTCCATTTCATCCAGGTTGTCATATTTTTTGTCATATACTTGTTTGTAGTAATTTCTTACAATCTGTTATATTTCTGAGGTATCAGTTGTGATTTCTACTCTGTCAGTTCTGATTTTGTTTATTTGGGTCCTCTCTTTTTCTTGATGAGTCTGGATAAAGGCTTGTCAATTTTATTTATTTTTTCAAAGAACCATGGAGCTACATTTTTTGCGGGCAATGCTTTATATTTGCCAATGGTTTATAATTAATCATTCAAGTGTTTAAATGTTAAAAAGTTCAGAGATCATAGGAGGCTACATCTGACACAAGAGGGCGCCAATCGAGGCCTGTAGGGTGGGGCGGGGCGGAGAAGGGAGGGGAGGGTTGTTACACCAGGCAGGGAGGGATCTCGGTGTTCCCTGGGTCTCCTGCTGATTTAAGAGCCCAGCACCACCCACCCGCCAGTCGCGAAGAATGGAATTTATGGAACCTCACCTGTGAGGTCTGTAAGTATCACATGCTCCTTTTCTGCACTTTCATGAGGCTTACCCCTCCCTCCATTAGCTCCTTACCTTGTTCCCGAGTTTCCTGTCCCACTGTGGTGTTCCTTGTCCCAATATCCTACATAATAAATACCCATTTATTCCTAGATCACCTCCATCTAGTAAATTGACCCACCCATCTCGTGTTTCCTGCTACCGGGCCCAGTGACTGGGATCCTGAAGGTATGTACGTGGGTGGAGGGGCGATTGTTTATGTCCTTGGAACCACTTCCTTTAAAGTCGGACCACCTACTCCAAACTCGAACTAGTGTAAAATAATCAAACTCGGTTTTGTAGATTGGGCTGCTTGCCGTTTATTGTTCCTTCACTGAAAAACCTCCTAAATCTACCTCGGTCCTCGCATTTTCCGTCCGTTTTCCACATTCTAGGACTGGTAGTGTTTTTCAAGTTTTTCAGTCCTGGGCAGTTCCTCTTCAGCAGGTTCGTCTGTGGGAGTGGTGGCCGCCCAGGAACTGCTCAACTTGTGGGACTCAAACTGTGGGGGCGCTATCTGTTGTAACAAGATAATCCCGCCATTTTTTGAGTTCTACCGATTGAGACAATCATTTCCTACCAGGAGAAAGCCTTCAGCAGCTTCTGGCTCTGCTGAGGCTTTCTGGTGTGTGCCTGGTTCAGGCCACGTGGCCAAGGCCTAGAGTCCCCTGCTCAGTCTGTTGCACTCAAATGTTGGAGCACTTCCCAGTGTCCTTAAAAGGAATGTGTTGCTCCATTTGAGTGTAACCGGTGGGCACCATTCATGGGACATGAGTCTATTCTGGTCTACCTTTCCTTTTTGTTGGTTAATGCCAAGGAACTGCTTGGGGAATACTATGTGCTTGCTCAGGGGGAACAGAATTGGAAATACAAACGGATTCTAAACTCCTGTGTAATTAATGGGTTTCTCAAGCTGTTAAGTGACTGATGAGGTTGGGTTCAGCCCCATGAGTTGATTGCCAATTGATTGCTAATGTTTCTCTACCAGCATTCTCAAAGCCACCCTTCATCAGGAGGTCACTGGTCAATGGAGATGTTCCAGAACTCGGACGGAGATATCCAAATGGGGGGCACTTTCCGTGTTTAAGAATGGGAAGTGCCTCCTTTTTGGGTGTCTCAGTTGGAGGAAAACATCGAAGTGGTTTCCCTAAAAGTTGTTAAAAGTGGTGAATTATGTTTCCAACCTGCTGCTCTGTTGTTCCTTTAGATCCTGAACCTGGTTTGAGCCACCAACCAGGTTTCTAGCCTCCCAGTGGGTCAATTCTACCCACTCACCAGATAGTCTAATGAAAAATTAGCAACTTCTGACAACCAAGCACCAGTTTAGTTGCATAAGGTTCTTTTCTGACTATTAATTGCAGCCAAGTTTTACCTCAGTCCCTACCTATTCCCCAAATATGTAGACAAATCACAAAATGCCCCCATGGGAAAGGTGCATTCAACTGCATAGAGGTGGTGAAGATCACTATGTACATACAGGTAATAAATACACTTAAAATGTCATCTTTCTAACCATGTTTCCCACAAACTCCACTCAAGGTGCAGAATTCCGAGGCAGCCATTTTACACCAGCATTTCATATTGACTTCCTGGATGGGCTTCAGCAGGAAGGAATCCTTCCAGTAAATTCTCCATCTCTTGGTTGCTGACACTCCCGGAAATACCTGGGAGATAAAGTAACTGAGTAAACATCCCACGTGACTGGGTTGGTGACTCAAACCAGCTAATGGACATACATTGATGTCTCTCTCCCTCTCTGCCTCTCTCCCTACCCTTCTCTATAAAAATAAGAAATGAAATCTTTAAAAAAGAGAAATTAAAAAATTTTTAAAGGAAAGAAAAGGCAAAGACAAATAATGTCCACTAGTCCTCACTCCCAACCACTCACCACAGATTTTGGAGTCTGCAGGTGGGGTGTTGCAGCCCCTCAGAGGCTAGCCACATTCCTCAGACTCCCTGGTCATTGAAACTCATGTTTAGTTGCCCCAGGTGGTGGTTCAGCTGGAGCACAGAATATAGATCTTTCCAGACTGCAGAGCAGAGCCCACCAATGCCTAACCTGGAAAGACACTGGTCCACAGAGCAGAGTTGACATCTCAGGGACATCTTGGTGGACACCACCTCAAAATGGTTATGTGTACGATACCGTGCTCAGTCCAGAGAGACTCCATATTCCCTCTTGAGGGAGAAAACAGGGTGAAGAAGAAAGGAATTGGCGTGGGTGAAGAGGGAAGGAAGAGAGAAGTTAAAAAGAAGGGTGAGTTCTGTCTGGGGACCCCGTTGGTTGGATCTAGTGATGCACCAAAATATTGCACGTTCCATTCCTGGTCAGGGCAAACACCTAGGGTGCGGATTCAATCCCTCCTTGGGAGGTAACCAATTCATGTCTCTCTCCCTCTGTCTGTCTCTCTCTGCCTCTGACACTAATGCAGAGATTGCTGGTGCTGGCCCTGTCACATTTTGCCCTGGGAACAATAGTCTTCCTCAGGAACTGTCCACATTATAGGATATTTACCATTAGCCCTGACTGCTGACTACAAGTACTCCCTTTCCCCCATCCCAGTTATGACCACCCATGTCCCTTCCACACTGCCAATAGCCCCTTGCAAGAAAAACGAATCACTTCTCCATTGAAAACCACTGTCCTAGACTAAAACAAATATCCATTGTCACTCACGCCTTTCACCCAGGGTGCTAGCAAACACCAGGTACTCAACAAAGAGGATAAGACATTATTATATTTAAACACTTGTTCAACGTACTACTTGTATCTGACACAAGAGGTGCGCCAATCCAGGAGGGTAGGGTGGAGCTGGGCAGAGACAGGGAGGAGAGAGCTTTGTTTCACCAGCAGGGATGGATCTTGGTGTTGCCTGGGTCTCCTGCTGATTTAAGAGCCCGGGACCGCCCACCTGTCAGTACCGCAGAATGAAAAGGTATGGAACCTCACCTGTGAGGTCTGTAAGTATCACCTGCGTCTTTTCTGTACTTTCATGAGGTTTACCTCTCCCTCCATTAGCTCCTTTCCTTGCTCCCGAGTTTTCTTGTTCCACTGTGGGGTTCCTTGTCCCAGTATCCTACTCCATGTTACCTCATTTATTTATAGATGCCCTCCTTCTGCTAATATGACCCACCAACCATGTGTCTCCTGCTGCCGGTACTGGTGTCTTGGATCCTGAAGGTATGTACGTGGGTGGAAGGGGTATTGTTCATGACCTTTGAACCACTTCGTTTAAAGTCAGGCCACCTACTCCAAACTCGAATTACTCTAAGTATTCAAACTCGGTTTTGTAGATTGGGCTGCATGCAGTTGACTCTTCATTCACTGAAGTAACTCCTAAGTCTACATCGGTCGTGAAGTTTTGCCCTCAGTTTTCTGCATTCTAGGACTGGGTAGTATTTTAAAAACATTTTTGGCCCTTGTCAGTTACTGTTTAGCAAATTCGTCTGTGAGCGTGCAGCCCTCTAGAAACTGCTCAACCTGTGGAACTCAAAATGTGGGGGGGCTTTCTGTTCTAACAAGATAACTCCGCCATTTTTTGAGTTCTACCGATTGAGACAATCACTTCCTACCAGCAGAAGGACTTCAACAGCCTCTGGCTCTCCTGAGGGTTTCCAGTGTGTGCTGGTTCAAGCCACATGGCCAAGGTCTAGAGTCCCCTGCTCAGTCTGTTGCACTCAAATGTTCCAGCACTTTCCAGTGTCCTTAAAAGGATTGTGTCGCTACATTTGAGTGTTACTGGTGGGCACCATTCATGGGACATGAGCCTAGTCCTATCTAATTTGGCATCTTTTGTCTCGGGAATGCCAAGGAATGCTTGGGGAATACTATGTGCTTGCTGATGGGGGAAGAGAATTGGAAATATATATGGATTCTGAAGTCCTGTGCAATTAATGGGTTTCTTAATCTGTTAAGTAACTGTTCGATGAGGTTGGGCTCATCCCAATGTGTTGATTGCCAATTGATTGCTAATGTTTCTCTACAAACATTCTCAAAGCCACCCTTCTTCAGGAAATCACTAGTCTCCAAAGGAGTTTCAGGACTCAGATGGAGATATCCAAAAGGGGGGCACTTCCTGTGCTTAAAACTGGAAAGTGTTAAAAGCTTTTTAAGGGGGTGAAAGATATTTCTAGGGTGCCATTTGGTTCTCTCTTTAGATCCTGAACCTGAGCTGAGCTGTCAGCTGTTTTAGCCTCTCAGCCGGTCAATACTACGCAGTTGCCAGATATTTTGATTAAAAATGAGCAAATTCTAGCCCTGGCTGCTGGTGCAATGGATTGGCTCCAGGCTTCGGACCCAAAGGTTGCTGGTTCAATTCCTAGTCAGGGCACGTAACCTGGTTGCAAACCTCGTCTCCAGTCATGTCTGTAGCTGGAGGCAGGTGAAAGACAACCATACGTTGATGTCTCTGTCCCTCTATGCCTCTCTCCCTTCCCCTCTTCCTGAAAAAATAAATAAATAAAATATTTTTAAAAAGTAGTAACTTCTGACAACCCAGCAACAGTTTAATTGTGTAGGGTTTTCCCTCCTACTTTTAATTGCTACTGAGTTTTACCTCCATCTCTACTTATTCCCCTAAATATGTAGACAAATCCTAAATATTTGCAGCTCCTTATTTCAACAGTACTTGTGACTGAAAGGCCAGAATTTTAAGGTCTATAATGTCGACTCGAAATAAAGTTTTAAAATTTAGTCATTCTGTGTGTTCATGTCATTCGTCTCCACCTAAAACTGTAAGTAAATTGAAACAGCTGCCCCCCTCACAACAGTTCAGTTCGGGAGCAAGAAATTATTTTTAAAAAGGGATCAGAAATTTAATTTAGTAAATGGGAACCCTTCTTGAAATTAGGTTTCTGTTTTGATCCACCTGACCTGTAGACATCCACTTCTTACAGAGCTTACAATTCAGCTGCTTCCAAAAGCTGAGTGGTTGACATTGGGAAACCTGAAAAGTGAGCATGGAAATTCTAGGTTCAGCTTTCACTGTCCCAAGGGGCTCACCTAGAGAAAGGCACACCTGGAATGTCACAAAATGCCCCCATGGGAAAGGTGCATTCAACTGCATAGGGGTGGTGAACACCACGATGTACATACAGGTAATAAATACACCCAAAATGTAATATTTCCACCCATGTCCCCCATAAACTTTACTCAAGTTGCAAAATTCAGAGGCGGCCATTTTACACCAGCATTTCATAGTGACTTCCTGGATGGGCTTCAGCAGGAAGGAATCCTTCCAGTAAATTCTCCATCTCTTGGTTGCTGAACCTCCCAGAAATACCTGGGAGTGGAAGTAACTGGGTAATTAAACATTCCATGTGACTCTGTTGGCTTCTCAAACCAGCCACTGGACCTTTTCAAATAGCACAGATAAACAGGTTAAGGGAGTTAACTCTTGCTAGTTGGTCCTGCAATGTGCAATCCAGAAAACGTATACCTCCACCTGAAAAGACATCCCTGCATTCCTCAACCCCAAAAAATGCCCACAGGTTTTCTTGGTAACCTGTGGATTACAGTTAGTGGGTCAGGTTCCTCAGATTCCAAATACGATGTCAGCTGTTAAGTTTCAAAACCAGCCATTAAAGTGGGGTTAGAGGCCAGATACCCTAAGAAGGTCCAGTACTCAACTGCAAAGTGCAAGAACTTTGGAACTTGGAACTTTTGTTCATGTGCTTTCTCTACTGTTAATAGGTTCCAAATTCACTGAGTTTCTGCAATCACCCTGCTCCCCAGAAAACTCAGTCTTTTCTTTTGGGATTTAACTATGACATAGTCACATGCTCACATCATTCTTGTGACCAGTTCCAATAATCATGGGCTTAGTCTGAATTTCCCAAGTCGAATTCCCCTACAGTGAAATTTAAACTGACCATGTTTTCATTCAAACCTAGATAGGGGGTCCCGCTGGTAGCAGCTGCGGCTGCTCAGTGAAGCTGATAAAGGGGTCGCCTGCAGGGTTATGAGGTAAGGGCTAAGGTAGACTCAGTAGGTTCTGTGGGATTGGGGTGTCCAAGCTGGGTGTTTGCTCAGGCGGTAGTACCTATAGGAACCCCCGTGGGGTAATGCAGTGTCCGCTGCTCTGGGCAGAGAAGGTTCTGCTCTATGTACCCTTTTGAGCTGGGTGATGTTGACTGTGGCTGCTCAGGCGGCAGTGTATATAGGGGCCACTGCAGGGTGATGCGGTACTGGCTGCCTTGGGCTCAGTTGGTCCTACCAGAAGTGTGCTTCCCATCTCTGCAGGAGTGTTGGCAGATGTTGCTCTGACTACAGCGTGTAAGGGGCCCAGCTAGGTGATGTGGTAATGGCTGCAGGTTAGCTCATATGTCCTGCAAGACTCAGTTTCTGAGCTTGCCATCTTCTCCTGTCAACCTGCAATCACTGAAATGGCCTTGTACCCCCTCCTCCATTCCCCATCCCTCTCTTACCCGCCCTCCGTACCTGTCCCCATCCCTTTGCTGCTGCAGGACCACCCAGCACTGTGCTCAGCAGTCCTATTGGAGATATGTTCTATTAACAAGCTACAATAATGGTGCCAAATGACCGTTCCTATCAGGGTAGAGTCCTTAATTTATTTCCCAACAGATTACCCCTTCAAACCACCCAAGGTTGCATTAACAACAAGAATTCGTCATCCAAATATTAATAGTAATAGCAGCATCTCTTAAATTCTACTGTCACACGGTCAAAATGGTCTCCAGCATGAACTATCTCAAAAATACTCTTGCCTGTCTTTTCTGTTGTGTGGTGTGGTCCTAATCCAGATGATCCCTTCCTTCCTGAGTGCTCAGATCTAATAAACAGATTAGGAAAGTACAACAGAATAGCTCTGTCTCATCAGTTGAGACTTAAAGCCTGACCATGGGCTGGCAGCATTGTGAAGGGTTCCAACAATCATGGACTTAGTCTGAAGTTCCCAAGTTGAATTTCCCTACAGTGAAATTCTAACTGATCATGTTGTCATTCAAAACCGAGGGTGGGTGGCCTCGGTTGGTGGTGGCTGCTCAGACCACAGCACCTAAAGGGGCTGCCATCGGGTGTTGTGGTAAAGGCTGTGGTAGGCTCATAGGTCCTGTGAGACCTGGCTTTTGAGCTCGCTGTCTTGTCCCATGGACCTGTGATCACTGAGGTGGCCTTGCACCCCCTCACCTTCCCAGTTTCTCCCCCTGTGTTTCCATCACTGTTCTACGGAATTCCCAGTACAGTGTTCAACAGGTCCTGTTGGAGATTGGTAAGCTACAATAATGGGGCCAAATAACAGTCCTTATCGGGGTGGAATATTTTTAAAAATCTATTTCCCAACAGGTTATCCCTTCAACCCACCTAAGATCGCATTGACAGCAGAATTTATCATTCAACTGTTAATAGTTATGTTAGCGTTTGTGTTGATATTTATTCTACATTCATAGGGTCAAAGTAGTCTCCAGCATTAACTATTTCAAAATTACTCATTAAAAAATATATTATCCTTATCTTTTAAGATTTTATTCATTTATTTTTAGAGAGAGGAGGAGTGAGGAGAGAAACATCAATGTGTGGTTGCCTCTTACACACCCCACCTGGGGACCTGGCCTGCAACCCAGGCGTGTACCCTGACTGGGAACCGAAGTGGTGATCCTCTAGCTTGCAGGCTGGCGCTCAATCCACTGACCCATACCACCCAGGGCTCAAAAGTAATCTTGTCCATCTGTTCTGTTGTGGGGTCCTAATCCAGATGACCCCTTACTGCCTGAGAGTGCTAGGATCTAAAAAACAAATAGGGAAAAATACAACAGAATAGCTCGGGAATGGACTCAGAAGTATGTGATGTAATTCAAGAAATTATTGGACAACCTCTACAAATAAAGATAGGGGAACTCTGAAAGAGATAGTCCTTTTGATTTCCACTTCACTACTTTCTTTGAGCCTTGCTTGTGCACTTGTTTATCCGATCCTGCCGTGCTGTGTGCTGTGAGTTCCTGCAGCAAACTAAAAATACTGTATTTCTGTGCCAACACTGCCCCCTAGCAGAGAAGTGTGTGCATGACAAGCCAGTTCTCCAGGCATCACCTAGGTGTGAGACCAAAAGCTTTCCTATTGACTTAAATTTGTATAAAGGCAAGGTGGGGCATGGTGGGTATGGTGTGTGCTTAGATGGAGAAGAAAAACTCCACTGACTTTCAGGAGATGGTTTTTAAGTGGAATCGTTTTAAACTCAAAAGACATACGAAAAGTAAGGCGAAGAACACAAAGTTGTTTCTGTATTCATTTTATGCTGAAAAACCTAAGTCTTAGGTGAAAGCTATGACCAACCAGGTTAAAATCTACCATTTTAAGGTCTAAGTTTAACTGGATTGGAGCTATTAGTACATAAAGTATGATGGCCTTTTTTCCCATTTCTTACATTGCCCCACCCTTCCCTTTAACCCTCTCAGCCCCTTTTCCTCTTCCATATTCTTTGGTTTGTGTGTGGTTTCTCAGTTAATACATAGCTAATAGCTCTTATTTTTCTTATGCTTTCAACTACTTAGGTCTTTCTGGAAAAGTGTGAAAATTCATTTGATGGAAATATTTATGTGTATTTAAAGACCCAGTTGCTTTTCTGGACCTTCTATGCTTAAGAATGATTAAGCTTCCCTGGCTGGCATGGCTCAGTGGATTCAGCATCAGCCTGCAAACCAAAAGGTCACTGGTTTAATTTCCAGACAGGGTACCTGCCTGGGTTGTAGGCCAGGTCCCCAAATGGGGGCAAGCAAGAGGCAACCATAGGGTGATGCTTCTCTGCCTCTCTTCTTCCTTCCCTCCCCCTTTCCAAAAGTAAATAAAATATTTTTTCAAAAGTGATTAAGCTGAATAATAAATTGATTACTACCATCATTACATATAATTTTGTGTGTATAATTTTTTATTTTAAGAGCTTTATCTAGATACATTTCAACCTGATACATGATCCCAGGGCCAGTGTACACAGCCCACAGTTCCAGCGCTAAAAAAATAGATCCATATTGCTTCTAGCTGTCAAAACCAGTGGGGATTGAAGCAAAGGAAGAAAAAGCCAGTCTCAAGGGGCAAGAGGTGTTGTCTCTCAGACTCTTCCCCTACATACAATACTACAACATTCCAATGACCAATTCCTAAGGCTCCACCCCTTACAACTTAAGTGTGACAGAACTACCTAAGACACAGAGGTCAACACAGAAAGCTGTCAAGCTGAGAAGACAGAGAAGTATGGCCCAAAAGAGGGAGCAGATCAAGGTGCTAGTGGGAGAACTGAGCAAGGGAGAGGTAGACAACTTAACAGTCAAGGAGGTGGCCAAACTAACAGATGCAGAGTTCAAAATGCTGGTGATTAAGATGCTCACAAAACTTGACAGATATGCTTAAATACAACAAATGCAGAAAGGAGGAAGTGAAGGCTAGACTATGTGAAATGAAGAAAAATGCACAGGAAACCAAAGGTGAAGGGAAGGAAATGGGGCTTAAATCAATGATTTGAAACATAAGGAAGAAATTAACAGTCTACCAGTCCAGAAAGAGGAAACGAGAATTGAAAAAAATGAGGAGAAGCTTTGGAACCTCTGGGACAACTTTAAATAGGCCAATATCTTAATCACAGGGGTGCCAGAAGGAGAAGAGGATGAGCAAGAAATTGAAAACCTATGTGAAAAATGATGAAAGAAAACTCGTAATTTGGTGAAGGACAGACAAGTCCAGGAACCACAGCAAATCCCAAACAAGCTAGACCCAAGGGGGACCATACAAAGCCACAAAATTAAAATGCAAACGATTAAAGATAAAGAGAGAAACTTAAAAGCAGCGGAAAAAAAAAATGTTACCTACAAAGTGGTTCCTATAAGACTATCTGTTGGTTTCTCAAAAGAAACTTGCAGGCAAGAAGGGCCTGGCAACAAGTATTCAGAGTGATGAAAACCAAAGACCTACAACCAAGATGACTCTATCCAGCAAAGCTATCATTCAGAATAGAAGGGCAGATAAAGTGCTTTCCCAGACAAGGTAAAGCTAAAGGAGTTCACTATCAACAAGCCATAATTATATGAGATATTTAAGGGATTTACTTAAGAGAAAGAGAATAAAAAATCTGATCATTAAAAATACAGCAAACTCGCAACTATCAACAACACAATCTAAAAAATAAAAACACCTGGTTGGTGTTGCTCAGAGAATTGAGCCATGGCCCGGGAACCCCAGTGTCACTGGTTCGAATCCCAGCCAGGGCATATACACAGTTGCAAGCCAGGTCTCCAGCCAGGTCCCTATCTGGAGCCAGGTAAAAGGCAAACATACATCGATGTTACTCTCTCTTTCTTCCTCCCATCCCCTCTCTAAAAATAATGAATAAAATATTTTAAAAAATTGATTAACTTAATAACTAAATAAATAATAAGCAGACAACCAAAGAGGGAACAGAATCAAAGATATGGGAAACATTTGGAGGGGTGTTAGCTGGGAAGGGGAAATGGAAGAAGGGGGGAAAGGTTCAGGGATTAAGAAGCATAGTTGGTGGGTGAATAGACAGGGAGATGTTAAGAATAGTTGGGGATGGGGAAAGGAATAGTACAGAAAAAGGTAAACCAAAGAACTCACATGCATGACCCATGAACATGAACTAAGGAGGGTGGGATTTCTGGAGGTAGGGGATGCTAGGTGGAGGAAAGGGAAAGGGAAAAGCAAAGAGAAAAGAAATTGGGACAAATATGACAGCATAATTGATTTAAGAAAACTTTAAATAGCTGAGATCTTCAGTGGGTTTTCCCCCAACCCTGAAATATTTTCATTTACACAGGTTGCATTTCAGAATCATGAAACAATTCCAGTTTACATAGGAAAAAGAACATCTTGAAAGTAATATTACTGAACAAGATAAGGGCATAAGCTTAAAAGCTTTTTCATGAAACTTACATGTGCAGTATTTCAGGAACATGACCATTAAACTAAATTAGAAATTTGCTTCATAAATTAAACTAAGCTGCATTTCACCAAGACCTTGTGACATTCCCAGTGTACATGGGACATAAAGGCATTGCTATTTGGTAAGTTAAGCTTCTGTGATTGTAAAAGAGCAACAGTGACCAAACCTGAGAAACATGAATATGATCATATATTAGAGAGTCTACATAATTACTTTGCACTAATATTGCAGGGAGTTCACTCAGTTTTGAATTGTACTGTATATGACTTTAATTCATTCATTAATTAATAGATACAGCAGAAGGGAGGGAAATAGAGAGGGTTTGCATCAATGTGTAGTTGCCTTTTAGACACCCCCAACTGGGGATCTGGTCTGCAATCTAGGCATGTGCTCTGACTGGGCACCACCTGTCCTACCAACCCTTTGGTTGGCCAGCTGGTATTCAATCCACTGAGCCACACCAGCCAGGGGTATATGGCTTTTTGAAGTTGTCCTTTGACTCTAGTAAAATGTAGTTTGAAACTTGTAAACAACTGTGATTTGCCAGAAACATTGTTCCTATGAACTAGGTAAGGTACGGTTTTTTCCTATCCTCCTGATTGTAAACCAGGCCAGCTTGAAGGCTATGGCTGGTGCTCACTAGCCATCAGCTTCTTTCAAATGCATCTTTACACTCTTGCACAAAAATTGAGGAATAAATGTCCACTGCTTTTGGTTAAGAAAAAAAAAAAAAAACAGGCCTAGTGTAGGTTACTGGTCAGCCTGTAGCTGCCTGTCAGGTGTCCAGCTGTGGTTCCTTGGATGACAGTTAGGGGACAGAATCAACCAGACTGCAGGGGTTGCTGGTGGGGCCTCAGATTTGCAAGCATTCTAGGCACACTAGCCTTCCAAGGTGTCTAGTATCTATTGTCCCATTAATCTTTAAGAATAGCCATTTCTTTCTCATGTTGAGCACAATTACATTTTCAGTTAAATACTTTGGGGCACTGTCTTGTGTATTATAGGATATTTATAGCAGGATCCCTGGCTTTTAATCTCTAGAGGACAGTAGTAGCTCCCCAACTCCCCAGTGTCTCCTGACATTTTCATGTGTCCCCTGGGGTAGGGTCCGGGTTAAGTTCACCCTTGGCTGGGAGGCTGTGCTCCAGAATCTGGGGCTCAGCCCTTGGTTCTCATGGCACCAACATTCCCCCAAACTAGAGCTCCCAACTCCCTCACATATTGATGACATAGACCCCAAGCAGAAGGGACTCGGGGTGCCTATGAGTTTGTCTCCTGAAAAAATAGAGTCTGATTGTTTTGTTGGAGAGCAGGTTCTAGAATGGCCTTCCTTTGTCCAGTTTTCAAGAGCAGCACCAGCAGATAGAAGCAGTCAGCACCCAATGTCCAAAGAAGGTTTTGTCCATCGGAGTGCAGCCAGTTGTCTGTGGGTCATTTTATTCAGGTTCATTCCAAATAACCTGAGGGTGCAAAGCAGGAAAATTATCCTCTATCAAATCTATCTCATGAGTCTTGCCCTGTTGGAATAATTTCATTTCCCAGGACTTCATTTCAAACCAAAATCCTCTTAGGAAACAGGCTTCCTCTAAGCTACACACCATTTGAAGTCCCTCACCAGTGGGAACTCTTAATTTGAGACAAATTATTCTCCTCATTTTATTTTATTTTTAAAGATGTTATTTATTTTTAGAGACAGGGAAAGGGAAGCGGAAAGAGTGTGTGGTTGTCTCTTGCATGCCCCCAACTGGGGGCCTGGCCTGCAACCCAGGCATATTCCCTGACTGGGAATCAAACCAGTGACCCTTTTGTTCACAGGCTGGTGCTCAACCTACTGAGCCACACCGGCCAAGGATATTCACTTTGGGGATAAAGTATGGAAGTGCTAAGAGGTTGAATCAGTTGCAAAAATATACCCAAAATTGGAAAATCATAGCACTTGAGGCAAAATGATTCTATATTCTCACTCAGCTACCAAGGCCTCACTTGACAGATGAGGAAAGAGCAATTTAGTGAATTCTCTAAGGTCACACAGCTACAAGAGGTTAGCGGTATCACTCAAGAGAAAAAGTAGGGCTGCCTCTGTGTTCCATACCAAAGTGCACACAGCAGTAGACAAATAAAAGATTTCTACATTTTCTAGATGAATTGTCTAAATAAACTGGGGGGCTCAGTAAGCTTTGTCCCCTGCTCCAAGGCCCATGTCCCACCTCCTTCAGAACCTGGGACCCTCTCTCACCAGAGCACCCTGAGTTTACAGCCAGGATGACCCAGCCACTTGCACAGCAGTCTGACACCAGTGTTCCCCAGGGAGTTGTTGGTCAGATACAGCTCTGTCAGGGTCTGGTTGACCCCCAGGGTGGTAGCAAGATCCTCACAAGCTTTGGCGGTGAGGCCACAGCTGTCCAGCCTGTTGAAAATAAAGAATAGTTAAAGCAACATGAAGACCGACTTTTGGAAATTCTTATCTTCATAGGGAATCACGCTGTAGGTTTGGGTTTGGATTTGTTTAAAATTGATTTGAGAAAGAGAGGGAGAAGAACATTGATTTGTTCTTCTTAGAGATGCATTCACTGCTTAATTCTTTTACATACCTTGACTGGGGATTGAACCTGCAACCTTTTCATATTACGATGATGGTCCAACCAACTGAGCTATCCAGACCAGCTAAAATGCCTCTTAAATGCAGGCCATCACCATCTTATCCTGGAACTGCTTTGGTTCTACTCTGTTTTCTTGTAAACTAGACCCCTAAAAACTACATCCTGCCCAGCCAGGTAAGGTCCATTGGCGATTATGGGTTTGATCCTGGTCAAGGCACACACAAGGAGTCAACTAATGAATGTATAAATAAACAAAACAGCAACTCACTCTCATCAATCAATACATTTATTTAAAACACCCTTTTATTTAAAGAAAAGAAAATGCAAGGACAAACAACACCAGTCCTGACTCCCAATCACTCACCACAGTTTCTGGAGTCTGCAGGTGGGATGTCGTAGCCCCTCACACAGTAGCCACATGCCTCGGTCTCCCAGGTCATTGAAACTCAGGTCCAGTTCCAGCAGGTGGTGGTTCAGCTGCAGCACAGCACACAGACCCTCGCAGGCTACAGAGCTGAGCCGGCAGATGCCTAGCCTGGAAAGACATGGTGCACAGAGCAGAGTTGACTTTTCCAGGGACACCTCCTGGAAAAGGTTATGTGTGGGGTGCTGTTCTCAGTCCAGAGAGACTCCATATTTCCCATTGAGGGAGAAAACAGGGTGAGGAAGAAAAGAACTGGCCAGGAGAAAGAGGGAAGGGAGAGAGAAATAAAAAAGAAAGGTGAGCCCTGGCGGGGGGAGGGGGGGGCAGTTGGTTGGATCATTGTTGAATTGTGCACCAGATTATTGCAGGTTCCATTCCTGGTGAGGGCAAATACCTAGAATTAGGGTTCAATCCCTGCTTGGGAGGCAACCAATCCATGTTTCTCTCTCTCCCTCTTTCTCTCCCCCTCCCATCCTCCCTCCCGTCCATCTCTTCCTCTCTCTTTCTAATATCAGTAAAGTAAAATTTTTTAAAAAAGAAAGGGGACCCTGACTGGTGGCTCAGTGCATAGGCCCCGGCCTGCAAACCCAAAGGTCACTGGTTCGATTCCCAGCCAGGGCACATAACCAGGTTGCAAGCCAGGTCTCCAGCCAAGTCCCCAGCTGGAGGCGGGTGAAAGGCAACCACACATTGATGTTTCTCTCCCTCTCTGCCTTTTCTCCTTTCCCTCTCTCTAGAAATAATAAATAAAATCTTAAAGAAAAAAAGAAAGAAAAAGAAAGGAAAGAAAAGGAATGTAGACTTGGCTGGTGTGGCTCAGTGGATTGACTGTTGGCTTGTGAGCCAAAGGGCAGCCAGTTTGATTCCCAGTCAGGGCACATGACTGGGTTTAGGGCCAGGTCCCTACTTGGGGTTTTGTGAGAGGTAATCACTCATTGATATTTCTGTCCCTTTCTTTCTCCCATCCTTCCCCTTTCTCTAAAAATAAATAAATAAAATCATTAAAAAAAAATAATTTAGCCTGTTTAAAAAAAAAAACAGATTTTTCCTAATAGTAGGACATATCACAAACTATAGCAATTACAACAATGAAAACTTGTAATAAAAACAAAAGGAAAGAATAGAGGAACACACAACAAGAAAATTGCACATTCTGGAGGCTGGTTGCTCAAAAGTATGAAAAAAAAAGAAAGAAAGAAAGAAAGAAAATTGCTTACAATATAGTTGGTATTCCAAAACCTGGAAATAAAATTTGGATTCTTTTTTTCTTTTCAGTTTTTGGTTATTTTTAGAGACTGAAAAGGAGGGAGAAAGAGTGGGAGAGAATCATCCATTTATGAGAGATATACTATCGGTTACCTTTTACCAGCACCCTCCCCAGCATTTGCTATGTTCTGGGCAGGAAAACCTTGGAAAGGAGGCCAAGAAGGAGCTGAAAGTTGGGGGAAGAAGGGAGGGGACTTGGTCTCAGTGAGGCCAGGTCGATGGACAAGAATTGTGAATTTGGACTCCTGTGGCAGCCAGCAAAGCAGGACTCACCGAAGGGTCTGGAGCCTGCACTGGGGGTGCCTGAGGCCCTCACACAGTAACAGCACCCCAGGGTCCCCCAGCTCATTCAGGCTCAGGTCCAACTCCTTCAGGCTCTGGTTCTCAGTGAGGGTGGAGGCCAGGTCACCACAGGCTGCAGCAGTGAGGTGACAGATCTTTAACCTGTTCAACATATATTTTACAAAAATGGTCAAAAGTCTTGAGTAGACATTTCTCCAGAGAAGAAGGACAAATAACCACAGGTCCCATGAAAAGAAGTTAAACATTGCTAATCATTAAGGAAGTGCAAATCAAAACCACAATGAGATTCCACCTCATAGCGATTAGAATAGCTATTAAAAAAAAAAGAAGAAGAAGAATAAAACAAAAGAATAAACCACAGCCCAGAACATAGCAAATGCTAGGGAGGGTGTGGAGAAACTGGGATATTTGTGTACTATTGGTGGCAGTGAAAAATGGTGCAGCCACTGTGGAAAACAATATGGTGGTTCCTCTAAAAATTAAAAATAAGCATGTGATTTATCAATTCCACTTCTGGTTACATATCCAAAGAAATTGAAGCAGGGTCTCAGAGACATGTTTGTACACCCACATTCATAACAATATTATTCAAAATAGCCAAAAAGGTGGAAGCAAACCAAGTGATGAGTGACTGGATGAATAAACAAAATATAATAATATACATACAATGAATGTATAACATAAAATTTACCATTCTAGCCATTTTATTTTTATTTTATTTTATTTTTTACTTAAATAAGATTTTATTTATTATTTTCAGATAAAAGTACAGGGAGGGAGGAAAAAAGAGACAGAGCAGCATCAATGTATGGTTGCCTTTTACCTGCCTCCAACTATGGACCTGGCCGGAGACCTGGCTTGCAACCTGGTTATGTGCTCTGACTGGGAATCGAACCAGCGACCTTTGGGTTCACAGGATGGTGCCATTCCACTGGGCCACACCACAAGGGCTTATTTTATTTTTAAAGAGGCTTATATTTACTTTTAGAGAAAGAGGGAGAGAAAGAGAGAGAGAGAGAGAGAGAGAGAGAGAGAGAGAGAGAGAGAGAGAAGGAAACACCAGATCTGTGTTGCTTGCACGCCCCCTATTGGGGACCTGGTCCAAAACCAGACATGTACCCTGACCAGGAATCAAACTGGTGATCTTTCCCTTTGTGGGAAGATGCCCAACCCACTGAGCCACACCGGTGAGGGCTCTAACCATTTTCAAGTGTTCAGTTCTGTGGTATTAAGTACAGTCACATTGTTATGTAAGAATCACCACCATCCCTCTCCAGAACTTTTCATCATCCCTAACAGAAACTCTGTCCCCATTAAATACCTCCCCACTCCCTCCTATATGCCTGAGACCCTGGCAACCACTGTTTTTTTTTTTTGTTTTTTTTTTTTGTATATAAATTTGAATATTCTAGTTACTCCATATAAGTGAAATCATATGGTCTTTTTTCAATTATTGATTTTTAGAGAGAGGAGAAAGGAGAGTAAGAGAGAAACACTGATTTGTTGTTCCAGTAATTGATGCATTCATTGGTTGATTCTTGTATGTAACAACCAATAAATGTTTCTCTCTCTTTCCCCCTTCCCCTCTCTCTCTCTAAAATGAAAAACAAACAAACAAACAACAACAACAACAACAAAAACTCAACTCATTCCTTTTTTCAGGCTGAATAATATTCCAGTGTATGCATATACCATATTTTGTTTATCCATTCACTTATGATGGACATTTGAGTTGTTTCCACATCTTGGCTACTGCAAATCATGTTGCTATGAACACAAGTGGACAGAGAGTGAATGCATTTTCATACCACCATTTAACATGAGATCTGCCTCTCAAGGTAGCCCCACGAGCCATAGCTGGGTAGCTAAGTTAGTTAGAGTGTTGTCCAGATATGCCAACATTATGGGTTCAATCCCTGGCCAGGGCATGTGCAAAAATCAACCTATAAATGTATCAATAAGTGAAACAAGAAAGTGGTATACTTCTATCTCTAAAATCAATACAAAAAAAATTTAATTTAAAACATGGCCCCATGATGGACTCACCACAAGATCCGCAACCTACAGACTGGGTGCCTGAGGCCTTGACGCAGCAGCTTCAGACCCGAGTCCTCCAGTGCGTTTCCTGTCAGATCCAGCTCTACCAGGTGTCGGTTGGTGCTGAGCACAGAAGCCATCTCCTGGCATGCCCCAGCTTCTAGTTGACACTTCCTCAACCTCGGGAGGAAAGACATATAGGTCAGGGCACCATCCAGCTTTCCTGCCTCCTGATGACTGATCTCTTGGCCTATAGTTACCCAACATGGGCCCACCCAGGTCACTAAAGCTACAGAGATGAAGATATCTTCATTTTCAGCCAGGAGGGTCCCGTCTTATGGGACAGGTGGGTTAGCAATGACAATCCAGTGTAGATGGTGCCATTGAGGCGGTGTAGCATGACAGCTCAGAGTGGGGTCTCTAGAGCTCAATGACCTGTGTCTGCTTCCATAACTACCACCTACTAACCCTGTGACCTCCCACAAGTTTTCATCAAGACTCAGATTTGGGTTTCACATGATGCTGTAGCTCAAATTCATTGACTAAAATAAGAGTAATAATAATGGTGCTGACCAGGTAGCTCTGTTGGTTAGAACATTGTCCTAATATATGAAGGTTGTGGGTTCAATCCCCGGTTAGGGCACATACAATAATCAACCACTGAATGCATAAATAAGTGGAATAGCAAATCAAGCTGTTCCTCTCTCTCTCCCCTCAATTCCCTCTCTCTAAAAACAATTAAAAACAAATAGTGCTGACCTCGTAGGACTGCTGTGAGGATTACTAAAGGTGGATGAAGTGGTGCCAGGCAGGCATGGCAAACAGTGTTCAGTGAATGTGAGCTAATGTTTATCAAAAGCATCATGTCAGAGGGGCTAACTCAGCAAACAGGAGTACAGTTAGGATAGGCTCTCTGGAGATTCTGACCTGGTTCTCCTAGGCTAAGTAGGAGTTCAACAGCAGAACAGAATGACAGTGGCTATGAAATAATAGAAAATATACGCAATGATCTCTGCCCTGAGTCCCTGACACAGAACTCCTAAATCCCTTATAATTTCCTAAGTGATAAGATACTGGGAGCACACTTTGTTTTAGTAAGTGCTCTTTGGCCCTATTCTTGACAAGAGTTACTAAATCCCTTGGAATCTCTCAGGTGATAGCGGCAGTGTTGTTTGTTCTAATGAGGAGACTGGGGTGGGCTCCTGGATTAGGGGCTGGTCACCCCAAAGACCAAGCTGTGATTAGAAGCTTGGAATTCCACCCCCATCCTCCAGAGGAGATAGGTTGGAAATGGAGTTAATACTCAATTGTGTCTATGTCATGAAGCCTCCATAAAATCCTACTAGTATGGGTTCTGAGAGTTTCTAGGCTGGTGAACATATCCACACCAGGAGAGCGATGCATCCCAACTCCATGAGGACAGAAACTCCTGCATTTGGGACCCTCCCAGATCTGACCCTGGGTATCTGTTCATCTGTACCCTTTATACACATCCTTTAATAAACTGATAAATATAAGTGTTTCTCTGAGGCCTGTGAGCCACTCTAGGAAATTACTTGAACCCAAGATGTGGGTGGTGGCGACCTCCAATTTACAGTCAGCTGGTCAGAAGCACAGGTGACAATCAGGACTTCCAATTGACTTCAGAAGTGAGAGCCATCTACAGGACTGAACTCAACTCAGCATAGAATCTGACATTGTCTCTAGGTGGATGGTGTCAAAATTGAGTTACATTGTGGGACACCCAGGTGGCATCCAAGACAATTGCTCGTGGTGGTTGGGGCAGGAGACTGAGGGAAACCTCCACATATTTGGTGACTGGAAATGTCAGAAGTAAAGTGTTCTGTATGAGCAGTAAAGAAGATACATAGGTGGGAAGCTGGGTGGCTCTTCTATCACAGTGACATTGCAGGAAAAGGTTCCATATGACTGAAGGGTTTTAGTACAGGGAATTATGGGGTTCTGACTACCCAGGATGGGTGTGGATTCTGGGTGGGCAGGTGGCCCCAGGGACTCCTCACCATGGGGAAATGGTGAGAGTCAGAGGAAAGAGGTTCTCTGAAGTGCAGAGTCCAGGGCATGGGTCAAAGGGCAGCCCTAAATTTGAGGTAGAGAATTGAGGATCATCAACATTTAGGGAGATATTTCAAGCCCAGGAGATCATAGAGATTAAAAGCTTGTTCCAGGGATAGGGACTCACTGGATCATCTGCAGCCGGCATTTGGGATGCCGGAGCCCCTTACAGAGCTGCTGCATACCCTGCAGTCCGAGGCTGTTGCTGCTCAGGTCCATCCTCATCAAATTCTTATTGGCGATCAGAGCTGCTCTGAGGTCCTGGCAGGCAGAGCTGGAAACCTGGCACCTCTTCAGCCTGAGATGGAAGGGAGAGAAGAGCCTGGTCATTTCCTTTGAGGTCCTTCTGTGGTCTCTGTCCCTTACCCTTTCTCTCCTTTGCTTAGGTCTATTTTCCCCTTTTCTAAAACCAAAGATGAGATGAGTGGTTGTCAAGGGGCTAGAGATTGGAACTAATGAGTTAGGGTGTTACTTCTTGGTCTGATGAAAAATGTTCTGCAATTAGCCCTGGCTGGTGGCACAGTGGATAAGGTGCCAGCCTGCGAACCCAAAGGTCACTGGTTCGGTTCCCCAGCCAGATCACTTAACCAGGTTGCAAGCCAGGTCCATAGCTGGAGGCAGGTGAAAGGCAACCATACATTGATGTCTCTCTCCCTCTCTGCCTCTCTCTCTTCTGCTCTCTCTCTAAAAATAATAAATAAAATCTTTTTTTAAATGGTGAGAAATAAATTTCTATTGTTTAAGTCACTTAGACTGTGGCACTTTGTTATGGCAGTCAGAACAAAGTAACACACCATCAAGTATTCTTTCTAGATATTTATTTATTTTAAAAATATTTTATTTCATTATTTTTACAAAGAGGGGAAGGGAGAGAAGCAGAGAGGGAGAGAGACATCAATGTATGGTTGTGTTTCACCTACCTCCAGCCACAGACCTGACTGGAGACCTGGTTTGCAACCAGGTTATGTGCCCTGGCTGGGGAATCGAACCTGAGACCTTTGGGTTCGCAGGCCAGCACCTTATCCACTGTGTTACCAGCCAGGGCTAGATATTTATTTATAGAGAGAAGGAAACATTGATTTGTTGCTCCACGTGTTCATGCATTCATTGGTTAATTCTTGTATGTGCCTTGACAAGGGATTGAACCTGAAACCCTAGCATAGAGGGACAACACTCTAACCAAAAGAGTTACCCAACCAAGGCATCCTGTGTTCTCTCTGGCTGGGCCCCATGAGAAGAGGTGGTGGGACCATTGGAAGCTCCCAGATGAGCCTAGACTCACCGCAGGTTCTGAAGTTTGCAGTTGGGGTGTCTGAGGCCTTGACACAGCAGCTTCACACCCCGGCTCCCCAGGGCATTGTGGTACAAAGCCAGCTCTATCAGCTTCGGGTTGGTGCTCAGAGCAGTGGCCAGCTGCTCACTGTAGGCATCTGGCAAAACATTCTCCTTGGGTCTGCGTGAAGGAACTACAGGTCAAGTCCAGCTTTCCGGGTTGTTTCACAATGATTATATTGGCAACTTGCTTATCATATCTCCATTTATAAAGCATTCAGTCATCTTCATTTTAAGTGATCTTGTGAATGATCCCCTATTTCTTGCCCAAGGTCACATACATGGTTAAGTAGTAGAGACCAGAGGTAATGGCATTGACTAAGGATGGGACATGAATTTCATCTTAAAGATTTTTTTTATACTGAGGTAACATTAATTAATTATATAAAGTTCAGGTGTACAGCATTATAATTTGATATCTGCATATTCTGTTGCATTACCACCAAAAGTCAAATTTCCATCTGTTGCCTTATACTTGAGCCTCTTTACTCATTTCACCCTCCTCCCCACCCCCTTCCTCTCTGGTGGCCACAATAGTGTTGTCTGTATCTATGAGTTTGCTTTCATTTTGTTTGTTTGTTACCTTTTCTTTTGGTATGCCACATGAATGAAATCATATGGTTTTTGTCCTTTTCCATCAACCTGACTTATTTCCTTAGCATAATACCCTCAAGATCCATTTATGTTGTCACAAATGGCAATATATCATCTTTTTTAATGGTGGAGTGGTATTCCATTGCATATATATGCCACTTCTTTTTTTTTAATATTTTATCTATTGATTTTTAGAGAGAGTGCAGAAAGAAGAGAGATAGAGACATTGATTTGTTGTCCCACTTATTTATGCACTCATTAGTTGACTCTTGTATGTGCCCTGATCAGGAATTGAACCTTAAACCTTGGCATATTGGGATGATGCACTAACTAACTGAGCTATTTGCCCAGGGCTACCCCACCTTTTCTTTATCCATTCATTTATTGATAGACAAGTGCCTGGATAATATTTCTTTAAAAGGATGTTTTATTTATTTATTTTCAGAAAGGGAGAAAGGGAGAGAAACATCAATTGGCTGCCTCTCGTACACACCCCAGCTGACACTAAACCTAAAACTTGGGCATATGCTCTAGTCAACAATAGGACAGGCAACCTCATGCTTCAAAAGATAACACCCAACCAACTGAGCCACACTGGTCAGGGATAGATAATATTTATTGATTGAATACACCCTCCTTGACCTAGGCCCCAACTTAGTCCTAATGAGTATTGTTAAGAGAAGGAAACCAACCTAGACACTAGTGACATTTGGAAGCCAGATCATTCTTTGTTGTGGGGCCATTGTGTACATAGGTGGGTGTTTTTGCAGCATCTCCACCCACTAGACCTAAGTATTGCCCCTCCCATTTCCCCAACTTAACACCCAAGTATTTTTCCAAACACTGCCAAGTATGTCCTTGTCCCTGGCTGAGTAGCTCAGATAATAGCATTGTCCTGATACACCAAGGATGTGGACTTCATCCTCGGTCAGGGCACATACAAGAAGCAACCAGTAAATACATAAATAAATGGAATAGCAAATTGATGTTTCTCTCTCCCTTCTCACTCTAGAAAAGAAATCAATTAAAACAAAAGTATTTTCCATCCTAGCTGGTGTGGTTCAATAGATTGAGCATTGGCCTGTGAACCAAAAGGTCACTGGTTTGATTCCCAGTCAGGGCATATGCCTGGGTTGTGGGCCAGGTCCCCATTTAGGGACCTGTGAGAGACAACTAATCAATATGCCCCTTGCACATCAA
The DNA here is from genome assembly GCA_004026585.1 of Noctilio leporinus. Lineage (NCBI taxonomy): Eukaryota > Metazoa > Chordata > Mammalia > Chiroptera > Noctilionidae > Noctilio > Noctilio leporinus. Next base: position 97,195 of record PVIW01004115.1, on the reverse strand, counting down.
TGTTTCTCTCCCTCTCTTTTTCCCTCTATCTAAACATAATAATAAAATATTTAAAATTAATTCTTAAATTATTTTATTTATTTTTAGAGAGAGGGGAAGGGAGGGAGAAAGAAAGTGAGAAACATCAATGGGTGGTTGCCTCTCACGTGCCCCCAGCTGGGGACCTGGCAGGCAACCTAGGGATGTGCCCTGACTGGGAATTGAACTGGTGACCCACTGGGCACTCAACCCACTGAGCCATATCAACCAGGGAATGAAGTCTTAACAAAATAAAAGTAAAAATAAATATTTTTCTGGGTGGAGGCAAAACCAGCCCCAGCTGAGAACATGACCTTGGTTAAGAGCTTGAGCTGGAACAGCAAACCCCAGCGAGTACTTACGATTGCGTCAGTAGCAGCTGGGCACAATCCCCGTCCTCCCCATCAGCGCAGTAGGCAGCCCCATGGAGGTGCAGCACCCGAATGTTCCTGCAATTCTTCATGCAAAAGGATGAGACCATGTGCTCCATCTTGGTGGTGATGTTGCTGACCACCACCACTTGGAAGTGACTCAGAGCCTGTTGGATGAATTCCTCCTCTTGGATTTCATACAGACAGCTGAGGAACTCCAGTGAGCCGTGATGCAGGGTAGAGTCCTCGCTCAGAGCTTTGCTTTGGATCCACTCCATCAGTTCCACCTTGACCCGAGGTGACACCTTCCAGCAAAGACTTTTCTCCAGGTAGCTCCTTGTGTCCTCATTCAGGAGTCCAAACAGAAAACGGACAGTGAGTGCCAAGAAGCTCCTTTCTGAAAACCCATACTGGTCCAACAGCTGCGTCAGGCTCTGGTCTGGGCTGGACCCGCCGTCCCCACCATCCAGGATGTAGTACATGGCCGCAAAGAACTCCTGGAAGCTCAGGTGGATGAAGCTGTAGAACTTCTCACAGTTGATGTCCTTCTGGAAGATGTTCATGTTGAGGAAGGAGGAGACGTCCGCCCCATCCAGGCCATGCTTCCGGAGGTCCTGCTCCTCAAACAGGATCTTCTGGTTCCAGAGGCCATCAGCAGCTAGAGAGCACAGCCCTCTCTGGTTGGGCGGGGCTTTGAGGGTTGGGGACCCCGGCTTGGGTTGCATCAGACTCAGGAGGTACAGCATGTAAACGGCTGTGGTGGTTCTGGATGTCTGCCTTAGGAGCCCTCCGCCCTCCAGCTGCTGCTTGAGACATGTGCAGACCACCCAGCACACCAAGGGGACGAAGCACAGGGTGAAGAGGGGCTCATTGTCCTTCACGAAGTTGAAGACTTGGCCGGCCTGCTCCGCGTTGGGGAAGTACTTGTAGAAATACTCCTTCCTTTCTGCCTCGGAGAAGCCCAGGATCTCCACATGCCTAGGATGCTCGAGCCAGCGGTGGAGCTTCTGCAAAGCCGTGGGCCTGGTGGTGATCAGCAAAGACAACTCGGGCAGCAGCTTCTTCTGAATGAGACTGCTCAGGAGAACCTCCGTGGGCCGCTTCTCCTCCCAGCAGAGGCACCAGGGGCCCTGTGGGTGGTGGAAGGAGGGTTTGAGCTCGTCGAAGCCATCGATGATGAAAAGGAGGCGCTCGGGAAAGCGGAGGAGCTCCACGAGGGGCGCGCTGGGCTCCGGCCAGCAGCTTGACAGGAGGTCTTGCATGCTTCGCTCAGGGGTGCTCTGGTTCATCTCCCTGCAGTTGATGTAGAAGAGATAATCAAACCTGTCTTGGAAGAGCCTCCCGTCGGCCCAGTCCAGCATCACCTTGTGAGCCAGCATGGACTTGCCCATCCCTGCAGCCCCCTGCAGGACTACGGTGCGCGGAGGCTCTGGGCGCTCCTCGTCTGGCTCAAAGAGGGTCTCCATCTGGATGAGGCTGGCCTGGTGTCCTACAGTTCTCGCGTGTCCCCAGCCTGTGTCCAAAAGCTTCTGCTGGGCCCACATGGGGTTGGAGTGTTCCTGCACCAGGAGGAGCCGGGTGTACCGGTGGCTGAGGTTGACGCACTCCCCTAAGCGCGCATTGCGGTCTTCCATCAGCCGGAACTTCCTTCGGATGAAATCCCTGTAGGTTTGCCGGGGATCTAATCGAGAGGAAGGAAGGGTTTGTGGAAGACACATCAGCAACCTTTTGGGAAATCATGAGTTAAAGCACATCAGAATCTAGTGCCTCATTGCTCCCCAATATTTTTGAAACCGCTTTCTATTTTTTCTTTATTTTATTCTTTTAAAGATTTTTCACAGGCCTGCAAACCCAAGGGTCGCTGGTTTGATTCCCAGTCAGGGCACATACCCAAGTTGCAAGCCAGATCTCCACCCAGGTCCCCAGCTGGAGGCAGGTGGAAAGGCAACCATACATTGATGTTTCTCTCCCTTTCTTCCTCCCTCCCTTTCTCTCTATCTAAAAATAGTGAATATAATCTTTTTTAAACATTAAAATATTTTTATTTATTTAATTTTAGAGAGAGGGGAAGGGAAAGAGAGAGGGAGGGAGAGAAACATCAATGTGTGGATGTCTCTCACATGTCCCAAATGAGGACCTGGCCTGTAACCCAGGTATGTGCCCTGACTGAGAATTGAACTGGTGACCCTTTAGTTCCCAGGCCTGTGCTCAATCCACTGAGCCACACCAGCCAGGGCTCTTTATTTTATTTTAAAAATTGACTGAGAGAGAGAGAGAAAGAGAGAGAGAGGAAGAGAGAGACAAACGGATTTGGGGTTCTACTTACTGATGCATTCACTGGTTGACTCTTGGAACTGCCCTGATCCAGTAACCAACCAACACCTTGGGTTGACACTCTAACCAACTGGGCTACCCCACCAGGGTGGAATAGTTTTCTAGATGGAGCCTGAGAACATTTTCCCTTCCAGTGGGAAGCAGAGGCCTTAACATGGAAAGTGTTTTTGTGTTTTGTTGTTATTATTATTTTCTAAGAAATAGATACCCAGTTTAATTTGTATGATAATGAATATATTTCAAAATATTTTATTTGTTTATTTTTAGAGAGAATGGAAAGAGAGGGAAAAAGAGAGATAGAGAAACATCAATGTGTTGTTGCCTTTCATGTGCCCCCAACTAGGGACCTGGCCAGCAACCCAGGCATGTGCCCTGACTGGGAATCAAACCAGCAACCTTTTGATTTGCAGGCTGGTGCTCAATCTGCTGAGCCACCTCTTCCAGGGCAGAAAGTGTTTTTATACACAATGCTCTATCCCTGCTACTAAGGTGGCCGTCCGGTTGCCCTCAGGCTGACCACCACCAGTCAGGCAGATGGTGCACCAGCAGTGCACCCTAGAAGAATTCATCAACCTTCTCCACCCTTATACTTGGCTCCTCCTGGTGAAGGGGCACTAAGCTCCTTGTGGCCCCAACAGGGAGCTGTTTGGAAATAGGCCATCTTGAGCCCGGCTCCCCACCTACTGAATCAGAAACTGTATGTGCAAGGAGATGGCTGCATGATCTGCATGCACGTTCAAGTTTTCTGGGCTTTCTTTAAAAACAAGGCAGATGACTACAATGAAGAACGTATCCGTTCTATAAATCCTTTGCTCATGTCTCTGTGGAAAAGCCTGCTTGGTGTAGATGTCTAGGAATAATCTAGAACACTGATCTCAAGGAGATGACTGTGTACCACCTCAGGACATCTGGCAAGATCTGGAGATCCTTCCGGTTATCACAACTGGAAGGTTGCTACTGCCATCTAGTGGCTAGAAGTCCGGGGTGCTGCTCAACATCTTGTAATGCCCAGGGCAGCCCCGCCTCGACAATCCAGAATGAGCCAGCCCCGTGTCAATTGGGCGGAGGGAAAACCCTGACCTAAAGAAAAAGTAATCTGAGGAATTTTTGCTTCTCTTCTTTTTTTGTCCCTGCTAAGAATTCTTTTGTTATGAGATAGTTTGGCTACCATCTTCCAGCCATGAGATAATGGACAAAAGACCAACTAACCGAGGCTGGTAGGATTGAAACACAGGAAGAAGTTGGAGTTTAGATGGTGTCATTAATCCATCCCACAAATGCTGCAGCCACCCACCCTAAGACCTTGTTATATGCAAACAGAAAATGAATGCCTGTTTTTGTATCTTCTGTTTGATCTGTGTTCCCCAATGCGTTCTAACAGGTACGAGGCTCATGGCTCACCTTTTCTTGGAGTTCCAGGGAAGATTTCCAGAGAATATGCTGACTGGCTGCCCAGTGAGGGCGGGCCACCAGGTGGAGTATCTGGAAGAGAAACTTGGGGAGATCAGCTGGCACATACCTGGTTAGCTCTCAATAACATTGGCTACTATTACCTCAAACTGTCTACGTGATAACTCACTGCCCACCCACACCCCTGAATGTTCAGTTGTCACCTCACACTCACTATTGTTGAAAACACTTTTTCTTCATAACCCACTTTCCTTCCTGGGTACCATCATGGTGATTGGCCCCTCCATCCATCCCATTCATCTTTTCAGACAGGAAGTTCTAACTCAGCTTGAACTCCTCCCTCCTCTTCAGCTCTTGGCCATGTCTCATTCATCATCCATCCATTCATCCATTTATCCTTCCTTCCACCTTTCCATCCATCCAGCTAGCCAGTCAGCCAGCCAGCCACCCACCCATTCACTCATCCGTTCATCCAATTACCCATCCATTGATCAATCCATCCATCCATCCATCCATCCATCCTTCTTTCCACCTTTCCATCCATCCATCCATCCATCCATTCATCCAACAAATATACATATATTGGGTACCAGGTACTTTTCTAGGCATTGAATACATACTAAGACACAAGGTCTCTGCTCCATGGACCTTACATTCTCATGGCATGGAGAGTTCAGTGCATAAAAAAATAACTTCAGATAATTGTATCACAATTTAAAAAAGCCATTCTTGAATATTATAGCTAAAAAAGACCTCAGAGATGTTCTACCTTAGGGTTTCCTGAAACACATCGTGAACACCGCCTACATCCACGTGCAGACTCCTGGTGTCCAGACCTGCTGCATCAGAGTCCCCAGTATGGGTCTTTGATGCTACATTCACAACAAGGGGTCCAGATAATTCTGATGCACATTAATATGTGAAAACCAATGATCTAGTCCAATCCCCCTTGTCTCCCAGATGAGGAAACAGAAGCCCAGACAGGTACATGATTCTCCAACATCCCACAGCTAGAACAGAGCAAAGCTGACATCTGATCCCCTTGGGCCACAGAGCCACCTCTGGATGAATGAAAAGAACACAGTTTAGAGAAGATATCTCACTAAATAGTTCCCAGATATTATTAGTGCTGGGAGAGAATTAGGTGGAATGGGGAGAAGAGAGGGACTGCATACTTGTGTATTATTTGAATTATTTATTTATTTTAAGTTTTTTTGTTTTGTTTTGTTTTGTTTTTAAGAGAGAAGGAAAGAGAGGGAAAAAGAAAAAGAAAGAAACATTAAAATGTTGGTGCCTCTCATGAGCTCCAATCTGGGGACCTGGCCTGCAACCCAGGAACATCAAAGTATGTATGACCGCCTTTCACCTGACTCCAGCTGGGGACCTGGCTGGAGACCTGGCTTGCAACCTGAGTATGTGCCCTGACTGGGAATCAAACCAATGACCCTTGGGTTTGCAGGCTAATACTCAATCCACTGAGCCACACCATCCAGGGCCTAAATTTATTTATTTATTTTTAATGTTTTTATTTACTTTTAGAGAGAGGGGAAGGGAGGGAGAAAGAGAGGGACTGAAACATCAGTGTTTGAGAGCTACACTGACCAATTGCCTTTCTCAGGTCCCCAGCTAGGAATCTGGCCTGCACCCCAGGCATGTGCCCTGACTGGAAATCAAACTAACAACTTTTTTTTTTTTTTTTCTTCTTGGTTTGCAGGCTGGTGCTCAATCCACTGAGCCACACCAGCCAGGGCTTGAATTTCTTAAAATAAGTATGTAAAAATTCTATAAGTAAATCCAATTCTATAGAATCAGCCCTGGCCAAGTAGCTCAGTTGGTAGGAACATCTTACTAATAATGCTCCAGGGTTATGGGTTCAATTCCCAGTCAGGGTACATGCAAGAATCAACCAATGAACCAATGGATGCATGAATGTATGGAACAACAAAATTAATGTCTGTCTGTCTCTCTCTCTCTCTCTCCTTCCCTTCCTTCCTTCCCCCTCCCTACCTCATTTCTTCTATTTCTCTTAAATCAATGCATTAAAAAATGAAAATACAGCTTGACAGAGTCATATATGAATACTTGATGGCTTTTTTTTTTTTTTTTTTTTTACCTTTTGCTGATAGCACTTTGATTTTCATTTATGTCTTAAGTAAAAATGTGACCCAACCTCATATCTCCCAGTGTTAGGGCAAGAGGCCCCATGTTGTCTGCCCTGTAATTTGCTACCTGAGTCAGGCCTTGCACTGTGTTCTTGGGAACTGCGGCCTGCATCATGCCACCACCTGCACTAAAACAAAGAGGGTCTGCATCACCCGACCATACACCCAATCACAAGGTTTTCCATTAACGGAGGTGACAAGGTATAGCTTCTGGCATCCTACTGAGAACTAGTTACACCCCTCGTTGCCCCTTACCCTCTCTCTTAATCATTTGCCAGAAGCAAGGACCATTAGTCTCCTGACAGCCATCCCCAATCAGGGGACATTGTTCTTTCACAAACACCTACACCCTGGATTCTGGGGCTGACCAGCAGGGTGACCCATCTGCCTGAGGGTCTGCTCTGCACCCTTAGAAATCCCTCTCTGCCTTCCCTTGGTGGTGCAGTCTGCTTGGACTCAGTCACCTGCTTGGACATCCCTCAATAAAGGCTTTGAACTGGTCCACCCAACTCCTCCCTTCTTCAGGGCACAAACCTAACACCCAGTTCAATGCATCTCAACATTCTCCAAGAATAAGGACAAGGGGAGAAGGATTCATGTCAGATCCTATCTGCAAAAGTCTTAACAGTGATTGTCTGACCACTATGTTGTACATCTGAAACTAATACAAAATAATATTGGATGTAAGCTGTAATTGAAAAATAAAAATAAAAAAGGTTCTTTTCCCATTGCATATTTCCAGCTCAAGAAAACCTGTTAAATTTCTATGAATCAGCCCTGGCTGGTGTGGCTCAGTGGATTGAATGCCAGCCCACAAACCAAAAGGTTGCTGGTTCAATTCCCAGTCAAGGCCCGTGCCTGAGTTGGGGGCCAGGTCCCCATTTGGGGGTGTGCAAGAGGCAAGCAATTGATGTATATCTCATAAATTGATGCTTAAATATTTAAAAATTTTTTCTGACCCTGGCTGATGTGGCTCAGTGGATTGTACACTGGTCTGCAAACCCAAAGGTTGCTGGTTTGATTTCCAGTCAAGGCACATACCCAGGTTGGAAGCCAGTCTCCAGCCAGGTCCCTAACTGGAGGCAGATGAAAGGCAACCACACATTGATGCTCCTCTCCCTTCCTTCCTCTTTCTCTAAAAATAATGAATAAACTCTTTTTTAAATTAAAATTTTTTTTTCTATGACTCACAACCCAGTGGATATCACATTATTTAAAATTAATTAGTCCTGCTGGGGGGTACTTACACCAGGGAAATGAGCAAATGCCACAAACCAGAGCCTCTGTTTTTCCAGAGGTGGTAACAGAAGAGTCAGAAGTCCCTTAGTTCTCTTGGGAGACTGATGGTGACAAATGGGTCCTCGTGCCATCTCTACCACCTCCAACCAAAGCTAGTGTGTGCTGAACACTGACTATCTGCTGGGCATTGTGCTAAGCACTCGGCCTGGACTATCTCACAATTTTTTGTCTGGGGGCAAATAATTTCTTTTCTGCGCTTCAGTTTTCTCATCTGTAAAAGGCACATCATTATAATATCTAATGTGGTGTTTAAACAATTAATGTGTTGATATATTATTGCACACAATGGACACCTTATTATATGAGGAAACCAATGTGTTAGTACCATTGTGATCATCTTAAAGGACAGAAGATATATGAATTCTTTATGCTTTATTTTATTGCTGATAGCACATTAATTGATTTTCATTTATGAAAGAAATATGAGTGAGAAGGAAGCACACAGGCACAGAGAGGTCCCTGAGATGGCCAGAAGGAGGGAGGGGAGGTCAGAAGAATTCAGAGAAGGTACTGCCTCCAAGGTGTTGCTGGATAAATAAGAATTTTCCAGGCCTGGCTGGTGCGGTTCAGTGGATGGAGAGCTGGCCTGAGAACCAAAGGGTCACAGGTTGGATTTCCAGCCAAGGTATATGCCTGGGTTGCAGGCCAGGTCCCCAGTAGGGGGTGCTCAAGAGGCAACCACACATTAACTTTCTCTCCCTCTCTTTCTCCCCCCACCCCCTTTCCCTCTCTCCAAAAAATAAAATAAAACCCGAGAGAGAGAGAGAGAGAGAGAGAGAGAGAGAGAGAGAGAGAGAGAGAGAGAAAGAGAGAGAGAGAGAGAGAGAGAGAGAGAGAGAGAGAGAGAGAGAGAGAGAATTTCCAGACAAAGAAGAGAGAGGGAGGCTAGGCTGTTCCAAGGTAGAACGTGACCTGAGCAGAAGCCATGCCAAAGGGTAAGTTAGAGCCCAGGTTTTGTGAGCTCAGCCATTATCAGGAAGCAGAAGGAACAGGGTGGGTTGCAACCGGGAGGGTCCCATCCCCACCTCCTTACCCCTCACCAGCTCCTCTCTCCGTCCTCGCTCCCACAGGTCCTTCCTGTTGATCCGATCAAAGATGCTGAGAGCCAGCAGCCAGGCCTCCCCTATCCCGCAATGAGCCACCAACAGCTGGGCCAACTCCAGAGGACCTGCGGTCTCCATTCGCCCCCAGGGAATCCTGCCCTTCCCCATCTCTGCCACTGTCCCCAGGTATAACTTGAACTTCTTCAGTTCCATCGCCTCCAGTTCTTCCAAGTAGGCAGACAGAAGACAGAGGCCATCCCTGACCATGGTCGGGGGCATGGAGGTAGAGTGACCGGTCGCTGAAGGAGAGCGCCGCTGGAGTGGCGGATGTTTTTATGCGCAGGACCTACAGTGCCTAGCCACCCACCCGCTCCTCCTGCGCGCAGTTGCAGGGATGAAAGACAGGAAAGTCCTGCTGTTGAAATAACCCTTTCTCCGCGCTGAGTTCCCACCTGCCCAGCCCCACAGGCTAGAGGGTATTCGCAGAGAAGAGGAACCCGGGTTTTCACGGAGAAAAGGAAGTGGGGAGGGATGAGGAAGTTGCTAGAGTCATTCCACGCATGAGAAACACCTCCACTTGGGCTCGCTCGCCTGGCCCCCTCTGCCAGTGCCCGTCACCCTTTCCCCTCTGCTGTTTTCCTTGACTCACTGGTTTCTGTGGTCGACTGGATTGTCATCGGGATCATTACTTCGTCATCCCACATCTTCCCCCTGGCGTCAGGCTTGGGGACCCGTAGCTTGCACTGGCTGATGGAATGTGGCAAACAGGACTGAAATATGGACCAATGTCAGCAAACTTTCCTCTTACAGATGAGGATGCAGACACCCAGGGGTACCCGGATTCCCCAACATCCCACAACAGCTCAAAAAAAGCAGAGTTGATGTCTAACCTGTTCCAGACCAAGAGGCTGGAAGGAAAAGGAACCAGTTGGCAGGAGGGTAATTAATCCCCAAATAGGCAATTCCAGCTGTTAGCGCTGGAGAGATTGAAGTGGAGGGTAGTGGAGGGTGTTTATTTTTTAATTTTACTATATTTTATTTATTAATAGAGAGAGAAATATTGATCACTTATTGATGCATTCACTGGTTGATTCTTTTTTTTTTTTTTTAATTTTATTCATTGTTTTTAGAGAGAGAGAAGGGCAGGGAGGGAGGAAGAAAGGGAGAGAGAAGCATCAATGTATGGTTGCCTTTCACCTGCCTTCAGCTACGGACCTGGCTGGAGATCTGGCTTGCAACCTGGGTATGTGCCCTGACTGGGAATTGAACCAATGACCTTTGGGTTCGCAGGCTGGTGCCTATCCACTGAGCCATGAGCTAGGGCCTCACTGGTTGATTCTTCTATGTGCCCTGACTAGGGATTGAACCCACAACCTTGGTGTATTGGGATGACACTCTAACCAACTAAGCTCCTTAGCCAGGGCATGAAGAATGATTATCAGTTATTATTATTATTGGTCTGGATTGATTAGAGGGATAAAAGAGTTGGTGTGAAGCAGAACACAGGGGGAATCATGAATATATCATTCCACCAGATTTTGTAAAACTGGCAGCTGTCCTAGGAGCAGGGGGTCAGTGAATGCTTCTGAGCACAGCATCAATATGAAGACTTTTGGGAGATGGTTGAGTTTGTGCTATCTTTCCAGGGACAGTGGTACAGCTGGGAGATCTAGGCTTTATACAGTCCTTTTACCCCACCCCCACCCACCACAGTTTGACCTTGAAGAAGTCTCCTGACCCTCACTCTTAACCTCCAAGGGTTAAGAGGGAGGAAGAAATATAACATGGTGAGTCCTTACATAACCCACCTAAAATGGGAATCTCAGAGGTGAGTGTTTGGCTCCAATACTCCAATGTGACCTAGTTTAATTTTCTGATTCATATCCCTCTTTCCTCAACTGCCATTGTCCTTGGAGGTCTACCTGCTCACTTAACGTTGCTACTAGTGTCAGGGATGGTACAAGTACACTACAGGGAAAGGGGGACCCATGAGGGCCAATCATGCTTTCTGAACTCAGAATATAGCTGCATCCAGAATACGTAAAAAGTGGCCCTGGCTGGGTGGCTCAGCAGGTTGGAGCGTCATCCCAATACACCAAGGTTGTGGGTTCAATCCTTGGTCAGAGCACATATAAAAAGTAGCCAATGAATGCAATATATGTGTATATATGAAATCAATTAAAAAACAGAATTTTTTTGGTTTTTTGTTTTTCTTTTTGTTTCTTTTTTTTTTTTTTTTCAGAATTTGCAATTCCTAGTCAGGGCACATAACCAGGTTGCAAGCCAGGCCCTCCAGCCTGATCCATAGCTGGAGGCAGGTGAGAGGCAACCATACATTGATGTCTCTTTCCCTTTCTGCCTCTCTCCCTTCCTCTCTCTTTGAAAATAATAAATAAAATCTTAAATTAAAAAAAAAAACAAAAAAACAGTCTGTGGCTGGAGGCAGGTGAACGGCAACCATATATTGATGTCTCCCTCCCTCTCTACCTCTCTCCCTTACCCTCTCTCTGAAAAATAATAAATAAAACTCTTTTAAAAATAATAAAATAAAAAGTAAAAATAAACAAACAACCCAGAACATACAAAAAATGTATAGCTTTAAAGATTAGTTAAGGAATGGAATTGGGGTTAGTGACCTTCTTGGGGTACAAACTCAAAATCATGTCCCTTAGAGTTCTCAAAGTTTAATATGCACATGTGAGTCACCCTGGGGTCTTGGTAAAATAAAGATTCAGGCCCTGGCTGGCATGGCTCAGTTGGTTGGAGTGTCATCTAGTAACTGAAGAGTCACCAGTCCCATTCCAAGTCAACGCGCATGCCTAGGTTTCAGGCTTGATCCCTGGTTGGGGTACATGCAGGAGGCAGCCAATTAGAGTTTCTCTCTCTCTTTCAGATGAGAATAAAATAAACCTTTAAAAAATTATAATTTATTGGGTCTGAGAGTGTGTAAGGTCCTAGTTGCTGCTAAATCTGCTGGTCCAAGTGCACAGTTAACAGGAAGCCAGACTTCTGTAGAGGACAAACCTCTAGGAACTGTCTTCAGAAAGTCTTAGTGTAGCATAGAGAAAACGTAAAGAAATCAATAAAAGGTGTTTGAAGGGAAGTCAATGGGATAACTGGATTTTCCAAAGCCATGGAGTTGAAAGTTTTACTTTGATGTATTGATTAGTTTTAGAGAAAGAGGAAAGGAGAGAGGGAGAGAAATATTGATGTGTTGTTTCACTTATTTATGCATTCATTGCTTGCTTCCTGTGTGTGCTCTGACCTAGGATTGAACCCACAACCTTGGCATATCTGAAAGTGCAATTTTAACTACTTCAGTTTATTTTTACTTTAAAAAATGATGATTAACTTTGGGGGTAATGGGTGGGTGGGGAGGGGGACAGAGGGGAGCAAAAAGGGGATGGATGTAATACAACAACAATAATTTTTTTTTTAATGATGATTATTTTATCCTCACCCAAGCACATTTTT
>PVIW01004115.1:0-84984 GCA_004026585.1 Noctilio leporinus | reverse complement strand
CACAAGATGGGAAAAGACAAATTCCTGGAAATTCAAATGGGAACTATCTAGTTCCCATATCCCCTTTCAAGAAGCCCTTCTTTCATCCCTGGCTGGTGGCACAGTGGATGAGGTGCTGGCCTGCAAACCTAAAGGTCACTGGTTCAATTCCCAGCCAGGGCACATGACCGGGGTTGCAAGCCAGGTCTCCAGCCAGGTCTGTAGCTGGAGGCAGGTAAAAGGCAACCATACATTGATGTCTCTCTCCCTCTCTGTCCCTCTCTCTAAGAATAATAAGAAATATCTTTAAAATAAATAAATAAAAAGCTGGTCTTTCAGATGGGAAGAAAGAGAATTAACAATTTTGGGGACTTCAGTTAGTTTATCATTGTTTCTGGAAATACAGGAATAAACATATTCCAGTCCCTAAATTCAAGGGCCAAGTCTAAAGGTAATTTTCTATGACAGACCAATCAAGAAACGCAGAAGCCCTGGCTGGTGTGGCTCAGTGGATCCAAAGGGTCGACGGTTTGATCCCCAGTCAGGGCACATGCCTGGGTTGTGGGCCTGGTCCCCAGTTGGGGGCGTGCAAGAGGCAACCACACACTGATGTGTCTCTCCCTTTCTATCTCCCTCCTCTCCCCTTTTCCTAAAAATAAATGAATAAAACATTTTTTAAAAATTAAAATATATATGTGAAAAGGGAAAGTCTAGGGGTTGTCCTTGCTACAGGCACAGCTGACCCAGATGAGCAGCTCAGGCCACCAGGAACCTCGCTTTGGTGAGACCTAGGTAGCACAGCTGAAAAACAATGACGATTTCCAAACTCAAATCTGTCTGGCTCCCAGTTCAAGCTGTTACTCCTTGACTGACTAACCCACCAGGAGACTCTTCCAATTTGAAAGAGGGGTAAACTGAGGCCCAGACAGAGTACCCCAAAGCTGCCAAAGATAGCTGGTCACTGCTTCCACTGCCCAGGGGCCCCAGTGCCCCAGGACCACAGTCATACCTTCCCTGGGGCCTGCACACAGGGATTGTGAAACTTCCTGCCTAGCTGTGTGCTCACTGTTGCTGACCTCAGAGCCTGGAGGAAGCTGGCAGCCTGATTGGCCCCTCCTCTATTAAGGCTTCAGGGTACAGGGACGGTCTACAATCTGCTGGGATTGCATCCAAGTGGTGCATGCACTGGAGACCCCAGTGGTCACCCCACCCATGTCAACCTGACCTCCAAGGTACTGCTGTGGCTGCTGTTGGGGGTTCAGGTCTAGCTGCCTCTAGATGTGCCTCTGTGGTTTGTGGTATGTGGTAAGCAGATTGTTTTGAGCCCTGGACTCCACCCTTGATTACCTAGAAGAATTTAAATTAGGGGCCTTACCCACAAGAAGAAGTGAGAGATAACATTTCCCCGTATCTGCAGGGTGGGGCAAACTTTTTTTTTTTTTTAAGATTTTGTTTATTAGTTTTTAGAGAGCGGGGAAGGGAGAGAGGCAGACAGGAAGAGACATCAATGTATGGTTGCCTTTCACCTGCCTCCAGCTACGGATCTACACGGAGACCTGGCTTGCAACCTGGTGGACAAACCTTTATTCACCAAGCATCTGCTATCTTTTCATCCTGCAAAGACCCTTTGGAGCCCACAAGTCACCTCACGTGCCCCTAGTTCAGGTGGTTTGACAGACCTATGTTCTCTTTCTGTCTCTGAACCTCTCCTGCCTGTGGGGTCTCTGAGTATGTATTATGTTTAGTTATTTTCTCTTGCTCCTCTGACTCCTATTTAATGATTAGACCAGCTGGAGGAACCTTGAGGGTAGAGAAAAGTTTGCCCCTCCCTCATGCTGCAAATGCACACATCTGACTCTGGCACGGTGATCAGACGTGCAGAAAAATAAAACTGAGTTCCCACACAGCTATCACTGGGTGCCTGGCAGAGGATGCAGGAAACCCATTCGGAAGCACCCTGAGCCAGTCTGACCCCTGTGCCCTACACCTGAAACAAATACAAAGTAAAATGTGAACTGTCATGGAAAAAATAAAATTTAAAGTTCTTTTTAAAAAATGTTTTATTTATTTATTTTTTGGAGGGAGGGGAAGGGAGGAAGCAAAAGGGATAAACATTGACCTGTGAGAGAAACAATTGGTTGCCCCCAACTAGGGACCTGGCCCCCAACCCAGGCATGTGCTCTGACTGGGAATCGAACCAGTGACCTTTCTGTTCAAAGGCCAGTTCTCAGTCCACTGAGCCACACACCAGCCAGGGCTAAAGTTCTTTTTGTTTGTTTGTTTTTGTTTTTTAGATTTTATATATTGTTTTTAGAGGGGCAGGGAGGGATGAAGAGAGGGAGAGAAACATGAATGTATGGTTGCCTTTCATGTGCCTCCAACTGCGAACCTTGCTGGAGACCTGGCTTGCAACTCAGACATGTGCCCTGACTGGGACTTGAACTGGTGATCCTTTGGTTCACAGGCCACCACTCAATCTACTGAGCCACATCAGCCAGGACTGAAGTTCTTTTTAAATAAAGAAAATGCTACAGGGGTTTTTCCTGGAACCATAAAGAATGAGATGCATGTAAGGTATATAAATGTCAAATTACTACATTGTACACCTGAAATGAATATAATATTGTATGTATTATCATTATAACTGAAAAAATAAATTTTAAAAAAGAAGTGTTCTCATCCTGGCCAGTGACTCAGTGGATAGTCACCGACCTGTGAACCCAATGGTCGCTGGTTCGATTCCCAGTCAGGGCACGTAACCAGGTTGCAAGCCAGGTCTCCATCCAGGTCTGTAGCTGAAGGCAGGTGAAAGGCAACAATACATTGATGTTTCTCTCCTATTCTTCTTCCCTCTGCTCTTCTCTCTAAAAATAATGAATAAATTAAAAAAAAAAAACAACTCTTAAAGAAAGAAGAAGAAGAAGAGGAAGAAGAAAATGCTCTCATTGAGATCTACTTTGGAAAAACAAAGGTCATCAGCCATGGCCTGACATAGGTGCAGACTTTTGCACCAACACAAGAAGCTCGTAGCAAGAGGAGCTGGTTCAGTGAAGCCTCTGCTTCAGGTGACCCGCAGGCGTGCACTCGTTAGATTCCTTTCTTAGGAAACTCACTTAAAAAAATTAAAAAGGTATTGATTTGAGAAAGAGAGACATCAGTTTGTTATGCCACTCATTTCTGCATTCATTGGTTGCTTCTTGTAGGTGCCCCGACCAGGATCCAATCAGCAGCCTTGGTGTGTTGGGAAGAGACTGTAGCCAACCATGCTACCCAGTCAGGGCAGAAAGCTCACTTTCTGCTCCCTCCCCCCACTCCTTCCTGACAGGCCACCAAGCCAGTTGCATCCTGACCACAGAGCATCATATCTCCCTGAGAGTAGAGCCCCAGAAACACCCTTCTCTACCTCAGCCTCCCGCCTCCTCCCATGTTTTGCTGTCGAACTGTTTTCACAGAGACGGTGGTTTTGTTTGCTGCAGCCTCATCTGCCCCAACCCATTCACAGGCATAAAACGTAGGCTGTGTCCTCCTGCCCCGCCTCCCACCTTTTTGTTTTACTGATGTAGTAAATGCAAAACAAAGTAAAACAAAACAAAATTGTATGGAGTAACTGATGTGGGTCACATGTTTGGGAGCTGCTTGGGGTTGGGGGGTGATGGGGACAGGGGACAGCTCTGGGAGAAAGGAGGGTGGCCCTCTGCATTGTCCCACAAAGCCCGGGCCCTGCCCCAGGAGGCCGTGTTGTAGGGATGTGGAGGGGGCGGGGAGATCTGCTGATGGGTCTGCTCTTCCAGCCCTGTGCTTGCCTGTTAGTTTTTATGGAACACAAAAGTCCGTTTTTGTTATGTTTTTAATTTTGTAGATATTTAATTTGTTTATTTGTAGAGAGAGGGGAAGAGAGGAGAAAGACAGGGAGAGAAACATCAATGTGTGATTGCCTTACATGTGTCCCCGACCAGGGACCTGGCCTGCAACCCAGGCATGTGCCCTGATCGGGAATCAAACCAGCGACCCTTTGGTTCAAAGGTTGGTGCTCAATGCACTGAGCCACACCATCCAGGGCATAATTTTTTGTAAAGATTTGAAAGAAATCTACATCTTAAAAAACAAAAAGAACAAAAAGAAATAGCCCTGGGTGGTGTGGCTCATGTATTGAGTGCTGGCCTGTGAACCAAAGGGTCTCGGGTTTGGTTCTCAGCTGGGACACATGCCTGGGTTGTGGGCCAGATCTCCAATTGGGGACATGTGAGGGGCAACCACACATTGATGTTTTCCTCCTTCGCTTTCTCTCTTCCTTCCCCTCTCTCTAAAAATAAATAAGGTCTTAAAATAAATAAATAAATAAACAAAAACTGAGATGCAGTTTGAAAAAACAAAGCCTCATGACACCTTCTCTACAATGGTTTTGATTCAGGCTTCCACTAGAAAGTGTCTGCAGTTTATTAGAATAACTCTCCCATGCATCTGGTTTTAGGAACAGTTTTACTGGTTGAAGTTAGCCTATAACCATTGGAACTGGCCCAAGCTGTACTGATAACCACCTGAGGCCCCACATATGAATGCAATCAAGGAATTATTATTTTTAAAAGATTTTATTCATTATTTTTCAAGAGAAGGGCAGGGAGGAAGGAAGAAAAGGAAAGAAGCATCAATGTATGGTTGTCTTTCACCTGCCTCCAACTGGGCACCTAGCTGGAGACCTGGCTTGCAACCTGGGTATGTGTCCTGACTGGGAATCGAACCAGCGACCTTTGGGTTTGCAGGCCAGCACCTTACCCACTGTGCCACACCAGCCAGGGCTTCAGGGAATTATTAAACTCACCTGGGCAGGTAGGTGTCCTGCGTTATATATTGAACAAATTAAGGGTTAAGTTTCATAGTCACTGGTAATTTTTAAAATACATATTTTATTGATTTTTCTATTACAGTTGTCCCAATTTTCCCCCTCTGCCCCCTTCCACCCAGTACCCCCATTCCCTCCAGCAATGACCCTCTTAGTTCATGTCCATGTGTCATGCATATGCGTTCTTCGGCTTCCCCATTTCCTTTATTAGTTACTGGTAATTGAAAATCCATTGCCCAGCAGTCAGGGCAAGACAATTTTTTTAAATTGGCATCCTCAAGGGTGAAGGTAATCAAATCTGAAATTACTTTCCTCTTCGGCTCCGAGCTGACCCTGGGGAGGCTGGTGTCGTCTGTGCGGCACTGCGGAGCCCTCCACCCAGGACAGCTCCCCCTCCCCGGGCCTCTCCCCTCTTGCCTGCGAGCCCCCTCGCCTCGTAGGCCTCTCGGGTTTGATATCGTGGGCTGAGGTGAGAGCAGGCCTGGGGAGGGTGATCACAGCGAAGGGGCCGCATTTGCCATCAAGATGATAGAGATCCTCACCACTACTGACTCTCAGAAACTGCTACACCAGCTGAATGCCCTGTTGGAACAGGAGCAGAAATGTCAGCCAAAGGTCTGTGGCTTGAGGTTGATTGAATCTGCACATGATACGGGTCTCAGGATGACCGCAAGACTGAGGGACTTTGAAGTAAAAGATCTTCTTAGCCTGACTCAGTTCTTTGGCTTCGACACAGAGACATTTTCTCTAGCTGTGAATTTACTGGACAGGTTCCTGTCCAAAATGAAGGTACAGCCCAAGCACCTTGGGTGTGTTGGACTAAGCTGCTTCTACCTGGCTGTGAAAGCAATAGAAGAGGAAAGGAATGTCCCACTGGCAAGTGACTTGATCCGAATAAGCCAGTATAGGTTTACAGTTTCAGACCTCATGAGAATGGAAAAGATTGTGTTGGAGAAGGTGTGTTGGAAAGTCAAAGCTACCACTGCCTTTCAATTTCTGCAACTCTACTATTCACTCATTCAAGAGAATTTACCATTTGAAAGGAGGAATAGCCTTAATTTTGAAAGATTAGAAGCTCAACTTAAGGCATGCCACTGCAGGATCATGTTTTCTAAGGCAAAGCCTTCTGTGTTGGCATTGTCTATCATTGCCCTGGAGATCCAAGCACAGAAGTGTGTAGAGTTAATAGAAGACGTAGAATGTCTTCAGAAGCATTCCAAGATAAATGGCAGAGATTTGACCTTCTGGCAAGAGCTTGTGTCCAAGTGTTTAACTGAATATTCGTCAAACAAGTGTTCCAAGCCAAATGTTCAGAAGTTGAAATGGATTGTTTCTGGGCCAACTGCACGGCAGTTGAAGCATAGTTACTACAGAATAACTCACCTTCCAACAATTCCTGAAACGGTTCCTTCATAGGATTATTACAGGAACAGAAACTCATCTCTGAAGCCCTGAAATATTCTCCACAGTCCTGAAGTATGGATTCCGTATGTTGTAGTGGATTTCAGCTGTGCATTAACATCACAACTAGATTAGCATTGATATTCTCAGATTTTGGAAAACTACCTAATTAACATGACTCTATAGTGGAATTATGCTTGAATTTGAATCTGAGGCATACAAACAAAGCCAAGAATATAATGTGAAATGTTAATGACCAGTCTGGGAAGGTCAACTGTGAGTCTTTGTTCCCAACATTGATCCAGTTTCTACATTGGGTCAGTCATTTTGGTGGTTATTAAACCTACTTAATTTAAATTTTGAAGGATGAGGTCTACATAAAAACATTTCACAAATGCACTTTTACAACATAAGGGTCCCGACTTTAACCAGTGAAAATGGCTTCTTAGCACCCACAATGCAAATAATAGATTATCTAGCAATATGGGCTTTCTTGCTACATGGGACTTGCATTTAAATGAGTACATCTTACATAAAGTTAAACTCCACACAGAGCAATTTTGGCATATTAATTTATCTTTAACATTTTTCTCTGGAAAACTGGTGGTATTTGTATCCAGGAAGAAAAAAGTTTATACAAAATCTGTTTAACTGTAATCCCATTGAGTAAATTAGTTTTATTGCATTTAGTGAGTCAAACTAAATTAACACTGCTCTGAAAACTTGCTGATTTAACAATCCAGAAGTTTTTACTGTGGACTATTTTTACAAAACTGCCATTGCTTCTAATTTAGAATTTTGTTTAAAAAGAAGGGAATATACTTTCATTAATTTCCCCTGCTGTGCAAACAAAGTCTTAAGGAAATACGCATTTTCATAATCATGACATTGCTGAGGGTAGGACTCAGGATTTTCTAGTAGGTCAGTGAATATAAGATCTACAGTTTTAAGTGTCATGAAAGGTTACCTAACTCACGGCAGCGTGTAGCCTGAGTCCTTCTAGGATCTAGGATGACTGTACCCAATTTTAATACCATGTTACAGATAAATATGTACTGGAGAAGAAACCAAAGAACTACAGTATACCTTATATAGTTTTGTAAACAAGGATTTGTGGATAACCTGTTTTCCCAAGAGGCTGATACATTTCAATATTTTGATTACATCCATGTTAATTTTGAGTTGGCGGAGGTAACCTAACCAAGTAGCGGTTCTAAGGGACATACATTTTAATAAAGTAAATGAAATGCAAAAAATAAAAAAAAAAAAAAAAGAAAAGAAATTACTTTCCTGTGGGTCAATCTTATTTGGGTTTCTAAGGCGGACCTTTGACCTCCGCCTCCGAGTCCAGGCCTGCAGAGGGCTCACAGCGCCAGTAGAGGGCGCTCCAACACAGCAAGAGCAAACCAACCCGCCGGAGCACGTCGAACTGGAAGGAGCGTTGCCTCTTAAACTTGGAACAGATTTCCCCACTGAGCAAAATTGAGGAAGTAAGAGGGAATTAAAAAAAAAAAAAAACCTTCAATAAACAACGGCCTTAGCTGCCAACCCGCAAGGTTCAGATAACGTAATAAAACAGTTGGCAATTCAAAAGATGCCCTTGTTCTCTTAGGAAAAAAAATAACCTCAGTGATTACAAGCCGGTGATGCCAGCGAAGGTCAAAGCCAGTTCACTGGAACAGGTGCCGGCCTTGAAGGTGACTAGGGTCGCACGTGTGATGAGCCCGAGCTGTGATTTCCACACCTTCATCGGGCGAACGGTTTGTGGGGCCGATTCAGGTTCAGCGCTAAGGTAATAGGTGTTTCCAGAGCAGCAGGTGAAGCCAGTGGGATTCTTTTTGCCCCCCCCTCCCCCAATCTTGTCTTCAATTTGCTAAAAGCACATCCTCTGTGAAGTGCAAGACAGCAAAGCACAGCTCCGGCTGGTATGGTGCAATGGGTTGACCACCAACCGGCCTGTGAACCAAAGGGCCGCTGGTTCAATTCCCAGTCAGGGCACATGCCTGGGTTGCCGGCCAGGTCCGCATTTGGGAATGTACGAGAAGCAACCAATCAATGTTTCTCCCTCCCTCTTTCCCCTTCCCTTCTCCCCTTGCTAAAAATAAATCAAAATAAAATCTTTTAAAAAGCAAAGCACAATAAAATGAGGTACACCTGTATTTGAAGCAGTTAACTTTTTCTTTTGTGTTAAAATTTTATTTATTATTATTAGAGAGAGGCAGAGAGGGAGAGAGACATCAACGTATGGTTGCCTTTCACCTTCCTCCAGCTACAGACCTGGCTGGAGACCTGGCTTGCAACCTGGTTATGTGCCCTGGCTGGGAATCAAACCAGCGACCTTTGGGTTCACAGACCGGCACCTTATCCACTATGCTACCAGCCAGGGTTCTTTTTCTTTTTAATGAGAAAACCTCAGTTCAGTGCGGGAGCATGAGAAATTGACCTACACATGAAGACCCCAAAGCCAGGCAAGTTGGGCACATATGTCATTTTGAACAGAGGAGAAAGGGGAAGTGGCAGTGATGGGATTTGCAAGGAATTCAGTAATTTGCAGGGGGTTGAGGAAGAGCAGGTCAATTTTTGCTAGGTATCGAGCAATTACCTTTTTTTTTTTTAGTTGAAAAGGAGGAACAGGAGAGAGGGAAAGAAGAAAGAAGCGGGGGCCTGTAATGGGGGAGAGGAAGAGGGGAGGGAGGAGGAAACCACCAGCTGGGGGTGTCCCTTTTGTCTACTCTTTGGTGACACTGTCAAATCCTGTGCCATGCCACCTTGAGACTAATCACCCAGGAGTTAGGGGCAGAGCAAGGAACTGTGTTGGTCACGTGTGATTTCCTCAGGTGCACGTGCGGCCTCCAGTAGGAAGAAGGCGGCCCCTTCCTACCCTGGTAAACCCTGCAGGGAAGCAACCGCCAAGTTGCTTTCTGGGTCCTTTCTGTGCGTCCCTCAGGCCTCAAAGAGTGCCCAACAGACCATAGCTGTGCCAAGAATGTTTGGCAAACAAATGTGCCAAGTCCACTTAAAACAGAGCTCCTTTCACCTAAAAGGGGATCATCCAACAGCACAGAAGTCCTGTCTAGCACAGAGTGGAAAACAAGTCCCTGGTGCTAAGTAGTTGCAAGGGGAGTGGGCGTTCTTGTCTTGTTCCTGAGTTAAATTTAGCTTCTGCTGTTATTCTCATTTTAGCCTCTAATATGTACTCATTGAGATCCTGAATTTGAGGCTAAGCTATTTATCTACATTTATCTATTTAGCTTCTAGCTAGTGATCATCTCCAGCTGTCTATTATCTGTCTATCAAGTCTATATATCTACCTATTATCTATATAGCTATATCATCTAGCTATCATCTATCTATCATTGCTTCTCTGCCTTTTGGCTAAAACCACACCTACCTACCTGACATTGTAAAGAATGATCCCATCCTATTTCATTATAATTTTGTGTTAACATCCATAGATATTTTATCGCATGCCCCTTTGGCATACCTGGGGATGATCATATGATATTTTTCCTCCTAAGTTCTGTTAAGATGATACATGTTATTGATGGTTGCTTTTCACCTGCCTCCAGTTAAGGACCTGGTTGGAGACCTGGCTTGCAACCTGGTTATGTGCCCTGGCTGGGAATCGAACCAGTGACCTTTGGGTTTGCAGGCTGGTGCCAATCCACTGAGCCACACAAGCCAGGGCTCAAGATTTTTTCTTTTAATTTTCTTTTGTTATGCTGCTGAGTACCATAGAGTTGTTAAACTTCTCTCCCCTGGAACTCAGTACTGTGGTCAAAATATTTGATGCTTAGTGCTTGCTTCGGCAGCACATATACTAAAATTGGAACGATACAGAGAAGATTAGCATGGCCCCTGCGCAAGGATGACACGCAAATTCGTGAAGCGTTCCATATTTTTGTGTCAAAAAAAATTTTTTTTGATGCTTAAATGATTTTATTTCCCTTCTAAACAACTTGGTCTATTGCTGGGATGTATAAATAATTACATTCCTCTAAAAAAGAGCTAGTTGTTGTGCTCACTTTGGCAGCACATATACTTAAAAAACAAATAAACAAACAAATAAACTAGCTATACATGAGAGAAACATCAGTTTGTTGTTTCACTTATTTATGCATTCAGTGGTAATGAACCTGCAACCTTGATGTATCAGAAGATGGATACTCCCAGGTACTGTTTTATTTTTTTTTTGTTGACCATATTACTCCCTGAGGTCTTGTGATAGGTTCCTATGCACTTGTGGTTAATCACCCACCTCCCCTTGTAAGAGAGGAACTCCATGAGGATAGGCACTTGGATTCCTTCATGGGTTTAATGTGAAGTGGTCGTAACAGGGGACAGTGTGCTTTATAAGTATTTACTGAGTGAAGGACTTGCCCCAGTCATTCCATTTTTTATCCCTGTATTACCTGTCATTGTCCCCCAAAACCACCAGCATCTTCCCAGGGGCCCTGTCTGCTCTGGCTTCCTGACTCAACTCCCTGTCTTTCATTCACCACTTCGCTGTCATTTCTCTGCCCAGCAGGACTCTTGTAAACACACACATCTGTCCTGGCTGGTGTGGCCCGGCGGATTGAGGGCCCACCTGTAAAAGAGGTTGATGATCCCATTCTGGGTCAAGGCACCTGCCTGGGTTGCCAGGCCAAGTTGATGTATCTCTCACACGTTGATGTTCTTTCCCCTCTCTTTTTCCTTCCCATCCCCTCCCTCTAAAAAGTAAATTAATGAAATCTTCCAAACAATCAACACACAGATCAGATGATGTCATTTCCATTTTTAAAGGCCTCTTATGGTTTCCCTTTCCACTTGGAACAGAGGCCGGATGGAGCCTCTCACTCCCCAGGCCTGCGTTTATCTGGGACATAAGACAGGGTTCTGGAAACCATCAAGGACCTTTGTTTCCCGGAGCGGGGCTGGACGTGATGGCAGCCCTGGAGCCTCTCCCAGTCTGCCAGGTGGACGCAGCTTGACTCACAGAATCTCTGTTCCGGGGGTGGGCGCTGGGAGAGAGTGCAAGTCTGCAGGTCATGGGTTCCTATTCTGCTTCTCCTTCCAGCTGCCGGTTCCGGGACTTGTCAACAACTGCTGTTCACCTTCTCCACGGGGGCCAGCTCCCTCTGGTCTCTTTTCAGACTCAGTAGCAGACACCTGTCCTCCTCTGAGCTCTTGAGACTCCCCGCCAGCCCAATAGAATTATGTACCCAGCCCAGGACTCAGTAATACTTTACATGGTAAGTTGCAAAACATAAAGTACTTCTGTACAGAAGGAAAAAAATAAAAGGGGGGGGGATTACAAATGGGTACAAATTCCAGTTATAAAATAACTCAGTCATGGGGGACATAATGGACAGCATGGCGACTCTAGTTAACAAAAGTGGAGTGTATACAACACCTGTCCCAAAAGTATCGAGCCAATGCGGGTATAATTAAAACAGTTTACATGGCGGAGACTTTCGGGACAGACTTCGTATTGGAAATGTAACAGGAGAGTGTATCTTAAAAGTTCTCATCCCAAGAAAAATAATTTGTACCAATGTTTGGTGAGTGGCGATCATTTTGCATTAAACATATCAAATTATTACACCGTGCACCTGAAACTAGTCACATTATACGTCAGTTATCTCTCAATTGAAAAAAAAAAAAAAAAAGATTACAACAACATTGATGGACCTTAGGGGTATTGCGCTCAGTGAGATAAGTTAGATGGAGAAAGACCAACACTGTAGGAACTCATTTATATGTAGAAATTACCAAGCCCAGCTCATAAGAACAGAGTAGAATGGTGGATCCTGAGGCAGGGGGCTGGGGATAGGTAGATGGTATTTAAACCTACAAACTTGCAACTGGTAGATACATAAATCCTGAAGAGCTGATGCAAAAGTATATGTGGTATAGTCAACACAACTTCAAAGGTGCTAAGAGGTTAGGTCTTCATTGCTTCCTCCCTGCAAAAAGAGATAGCAACTTTGTGACAACAGAGAAGCCCCGTTAGGTAATGCTATGTTGCAATCATTTTGCAATTATATAAATGTATCAAATCAATAGCCTACGGCTAGTGGTAACTATCTTGTAACATATAAATGTATCAATCCACACCTTGTACACCCTTAAGCTGATAAAATGTTATATGTCAATTCTCTCTCTCTCTCTCTCTCTCTCTCTCTCTCTCTATATATATATTTAAGTCTAGTAAGTCCTACATACATCCCAGTTTTTCAATTTCTTAATTCATCTCCCTTCTTACTATGTTCTTTAATTCTTTTTTATTTATTAATTTGAGAGAAAGAAACATGGATTTGTTGTTCCACTTATTCATGCATTTATTAGTTGCTTCTTGCATGTGCCTGGGACTGAACCCACAACCTTTGCCTATAGGTTGACACTCTAACCAACTGAGCTACCCAGCCAGGGCCTCTCTAACCATGTTCTTGTAGCCCCCACCCCTCAACCCCAGAAATTCACTGCATATATGAGAACATATATAATGGTCCCCACGTAACAAGATGCCACAATTTTGAGGCACTGGTCCAAATGTGTTACTTGAGTTGAGCTTCACGGTTAATATGTATAACTGAAAGGGGGGTGGGGACAAATTTGTGGGGTTAAGGAACCCAGAAAAAGTGTGGAAAGGTACACCTTACATGGTCTCCTCCCCACTGCTACACCTAAGCACTTAGTCTCCCTCACATGCCCTCACTTTGATGGGTTTTTCTTGCCTCCGGCCAGCATTTATGCAAGACCCAGAAGACAGGAAAAATTTTATACCATCACATAAATGATGGTATAATCCTAAACTCTCCTTATCATATTAAACAACATCTGCACTGATAAAACTACAAGCATGGAAGGGAGGTATGGGATATGTGTGCCAGGCCCAGGTCAGCAAAAACGTTTGCTCAGCAATAGTAAGGCCTCAAAAATAAAGAAAGAAATATCAAGCGTTCCAAGGGTTTGGACTTCAGAAGTCATTTATAACTCACAGTTGCCACCCCCACATTCCTGTCTACGGTATCCTCCAGATGTCCCATTTCACTTTAATAGACTCTGGTAGTTCTTTACTTTTTTTTTTTTCAGATTGGGAAAGACTCCTTCAATTCCCAATGTCCACCACCCTGGTCAGGTCGCTCAGTTGGTTAGAGCATTTTCCTGATACTCCAAGGCTGTGGGTTCGATCCCTGGTCAGGGCCCATACAAGAAGCAACCAATGGATGCATTAATAAGTGGAAGAACAAATCAATGTTTCTCTCTCTCTCTCTCTCTCAAAAAATAAAAATAAAAAATCCCACTGTTCATTTTACTTCCACTGGACCTTTGGGGAAATCCTACGTAGTGAACACACTCCAGAAACAAAGTAGATTCTTTTCTCTTTTTATTGCTTGCCATTGCTTCTTCAACAATTCTGTGCACATGTGACCTCTTGCCCCTTATCAAAAGTAACACTTTTTTTTTTTTTTTTTTAAAGATTCCACTTCATCACTTTCAGAAAGAGGGGAAGGGAGAGAGGCAGAGGAGAGAAGGAGAGAGATATCAATGTACGGCTGCGTTTCAACTGCCTCCAGCCACAGACCTGGCTGGAGACCTGGTTTGCCACCTGGTTATGTGCCCTGGCTGGGGAATCAAACCTGCGACCCTGTGCTACCAGCCAGGGCCAAAAGTAACATTTGATGAACAGATGTCCCAGTCTGTTTGGGCAGCTGTAACAAACACCACGGACTGGGTGGCTGATAGACTACAGACATTTATTTCTCACTGTTCTGGAGCCTGGGAAGTTTGAAATCAGGGCACTGATGGGTCCTGTGTGGGATGGGCATCCAGTTCCTGGTTCTTAGGTTCTTAGGACATTCCCCATGTCCTCATATGATGGGAGGGACAGGGGACACTCCGGGGTCTCTTCTAGTAAGAGCACCAATCCTGTTCATGAGGGGCTACAGCTTCATGGCCTACTCACCTGCCCAAGGCTCCACCTCACTTTGGGGGTCAGGTTTTATGGGGGGTTCAAGAGCTAGTTATTCCAAAATGTGCCTCTGTAGCTTGCGGATTATTTGGAGCTATGGGCAACATTAGCTGTGGGCTCAAGAGAAACTCCTCCCTGGCCCTGGCTGGTGGCTCAGTGGATAAGGCGCTGGCTGGGGAACCCAAAGGTCACTGGTTCGATTTCCAGCCAGGGCACAAAACCAGGTCTCCAGCCAGGTCTGTAGCTGGAGGCAGGTGAAAGGCAACCATACACTGATTTCTCTCTCCCTTTCTGCCTCTCTCCCTTTCCCTCTCTCTCTAAAAATAAAATAAAATAATAAAATAAAATATTTTAAAATAAAGTAAATAAATAAAGAGAAACCCCTCCCCTAACTACCTAGAAGAATTTAAGTTAGGGGTCTTGCCCCTAATGAGATTATCAGGGATAACTTCTTTTGACCAATTTACAGGCCAGGACAAACTTCTATTTATTAACCATTTGCTTTTCTTCTTCTTATCATCCTGTAATGATCCTTCAGAGCCCCAAGGTACCTTACCTGTAACTCGGGATGTCATACACCCATGTGCCCTTGCTGTCTCTGAGCCTCTCCTGTATGTGGGGTGTTTAAGTCTCTCATGTAATTGGGGTTCCCATCATCTGTATAAATTATTTTCCTTTTCATCGATACCAGATTGAAAAGGGAGGGAGAAAAAGAGAGAAACATCAACGGGTTGCTTTCTGCACACACACCCGACCTGGGGACCAAACCGGAACCCAGGTCTGTAACCTTGGCCAGGAATCAAACCTGTGACCTTCCAGGTTGTGGGTTGATACCCAGCCAACTGAGCCACTCCAGCAAGGGCCATATGTATTAAACGTGGTTCTTCTCTCTTGCTAATCTGTCTCATGTCTGTTTGGTTATTAGACCAGCCAGGAGAAACTTGAGGGTAAAGTTTCAACACACAGATTGGGAAGCTGGGGGTGGAATTCAGTCTCCAGCAACTGTTCTCCAATGTAAGATAGCTTAACTTACCACCCTTCATTTGCACACAGCACCTCTGTGTCCTGTTTAAGAAATCATTGCCATTGCCCTGGCTGGTATGGTTCAGTGGGTTGAGGGCTGGGCTGCACACTAAGGGGTCACTGGTTTGATTTCCCTTCAGGGCACATGCCTGGGTTGTGGGCTGGGTCTCCCATCTGGGGTGTGAAAGAGGCAGCTAATCTAGAAATATCACACATCGATGTTTCTATCATTCCCTTTCTCCCTCCCTTCTCCTCGCTTGCTAAAAGTAAATAAATAACATCTTTTTTTAAAATAAAGATGTTATTCATTAGATTTAGGGATAAGGGCAGGGAGGGAAGAAGAAAGAGAGAGAAACATCAATGTATGGTTGGTCGCTTTTCACCTGCCTCCAGCTAAGGACCTGGCTGGAGACCTGGCTTGCAACCTGGTTATGTGCCCTGGCTGGGAATTGAACCAGTGGCCTTTGGATTCCCAGGCCGGTGCCTTATCCACTGAGCCACCAACCAGGGCTCAGCATTTTTTGGGGGGGCGGGGGGATTAAGTTCATTCTTTCTTCACTGCAATGTGGTCGATGTGCAGTTGCTTACAGGCCCAGTGGCTTTCTGTGTGTGTATGTTTTTGGAACTTACATCATTTCATTCGTGACTCTGTCTTGTGACAAAACCCCATTATTGGTCCCATTTTCCACCACAGCTTCTCCATCACTCTGGGTTCCCTACATGAGCTTTCCTGCTCCCTCAGGGCACCTGTGCTTTCTCTGGAATATTCTGCTTTCCTTGGACTCTTGGGTGGTAGTTTCTGCCATCCTTCAGCTCTCAGTTCTATAATCACCTGATCAAAATGCCCTTCTCTTACCACTTAGCCTAAACCAGACTCCCAACAGCCTTCACATTCTTGTCTTCCCTTACTGCATATTCAGCTACACAAAAATAGCTTGTTTGTGAATATATGCTTGTCCATCACTGCTCCCTTGAATGTGTGTAACAGATCAGCAATGATCTTTCTTTTAAAAAAAAAAAATTATCGATTGATTTTTAGAGAGAAATGAAGCAGGGAGTGAGAGAAAGATACAAATGTGTTGTTCCACTTGTTGATGCACTCATTGCTTGATTCTTGTACGGGCCCTGACTAGGGAGGGGATCAAACCCACGACCTTGGTGTATCAGGATGATGTTCTAACTGTAACCGTGGAAAATTGTAACCCACCCCACCATGCTTTTGATGTTGTTTCTGTAAGTGCGGACTCGGGCTAGTATGTAGCTTGTAAATAAAAAGCACGTGTGTGTAATAATCCTAGGAACTAACTTCGAAAGGTACAGCCCTGACCTCAGGCACCCCAGGTCTGGGACAGCTGCTGACCTTCAACTGTGGAGTCAGGACGCCCTATCAGAATGGACTGAGCTCACCTGCAGGTAGAGGTTAGCAACCCCTCCCTGGCTCTCTTTCTTCTGTTCCCCTCTCCCTCCTTAGAAAAACCTCTGCCTGCACTGAGATGGGGAGATGGGCTTTGAGATAGGGGTCCCCAGCATCTGAATAAACCACTTTCCTTTACATCAGCACCTGCCTCTCACATTTTGGCTTGCCTAGGAACCAGGCAGCCACATCTGCATCCAGCTTGAGAACCAACGGAGCTCAACCAGCGCGTGAGAGACAGTGATCACGTGGGTCTCCTTCACGGAACACAGGGTGGGGCAGTAACTTGGAATGAATGAGAAAGAAAAAAAAAGGGTTCCTTCCTCCCATATCCAGGATGAATGCATTTTTCACTCATTCAAGGGTGCTCTCACATGGATGCTCCCCACCTCCCACAGGGCCCAGTTCTGTAGACCATCTTGAGCTATTTTTGTGTTTTCCCAGAACGGTGCCTTTGAACTGCAGATTTAGAGAGGCCACACCCTGGATTGAGCGCACACCTGCAAACCTGGTTTAATTCCCAGTCAGGGCACATACCCAGGTTGCGAGCCAGGTCCCCAGCTGGAGGCAGGTGAAAGGCAACCACACATTAATGTTTCTCTCCCTTTTTCCCTCCCTCCCTTCCCCTCTCTCTAAAAATAATAAATAGAATCCTTAAAGCTTTAAAACATTATTTTTATTATTTTATTTTTTTAGAAAGGTGGAGAAAGGAGACAGATATCCATGTATGATTGCCTTTCACCCGCCTCCAGCTACAGACCTGGCTGGAGACCTGGCTTGCAACCTGGTTATGTGCCCTGGCTGGGAATCGAACCAGCGACCATTGGGTTTGCAGGCGGGCGGATAAATAGAATCTTTAAAAAAACAAAAACAAAAAAGAAAAACAGCTTCCCTAATTTAGCTTGTTACCTGAATCTGTGTCTCTTGGACTGTATCTCCTTTTAAAAACAAAACCAAAAACAAGCACAAAAAAAAAAAAAAAAAAAAAGATTTAGAGAGCTCACACATGGGTGCAGCCCTGCTCCCTGAAATGAGGTATATTTGTCAAAGTCCCGGAGAGTATGCAGTGGTTAACCAGGCCCGCAGGCCTCTGGAATCTGTGGAGAGGTCCTTCAGTCTCCTCCTAGAAGCTCAACAGAAAAAAGCATCTGTGGTCATTTGTCCTCATAACGCTCCCTGCCTGTCAGATTATAAATAGCTCCTTAAAAGGTATGCGCAGTTATGTGTTTTGACCTGGCAACATGTTTATCATGGTAGAGGTTTCAGAAAACACACAGACACACACACACAAATGGTGAAAAATAAGTCTGTGACCCATAGCAGTTTTTCAGTTGCCCGGTTCTCTTTTTCCTCTGGTCTGAATCCATTTCTTTTGTTTCCATTTGTATTTATTGATTTCGTAGAGAGAGAAACGTTGCGTTGTTTTTCCTCTTACTTAGACACTCATTAGTTGCTTCCTGTATGTGCCTCGGCTGGGAATACTGGGCATTAAACCCTCAACCTAAGCATACAGGGTTGTCACTCAACCCACCTGAGCTACCTAGTCAGGGCTGAACCAAGTTCTTTTGTACCTTTCCAGAATTTTCCATTGCATATTTTATATAATATTAGTATGTCTCATATATTGAGTAGTAATCAACAGGTACTGACTGGGAGCCACTGTTCTAAGTATCTCAGATGCATTGAGTCATATAATTTATAAATAGGTATAATTTGAGATAAGGAATACATGAACAGGTCCAAAATTGTAAACGACTCCCTATGCATGAAGAAGTTTTGTTTCCACAGCTGTGCCCTCATTTATTTTTTGCCCTCCCTTATATATCATATTTATGAACCTCTCATGTATCCTTGAAATGTTTAAACAAACATAATAAAGTAGGCACAGCAGCAGCCCGCGAACCCAAAGGTTGCTGTTTTGATTCCCAGCCAGGGCACATAACCAGGTTGCAAGCCAGATCTCCAGCCAGGTCCATGGCTGGAGGCAGGGGAAAGGCAACCACACATGGATGTCTCTCTCCCTCTCTGCCTCTCTCCCTGCCCCTCTCTCTGAAAATAATTTAAAAAATTTAAAATAGGCATATATTTTCTTCCTTTTATATTTCCTCACAAAAAGTTTACATTCTCCCACATAGATCTGTGCCTCACCTTTTTTCACTTAAGACTGTATCCTGGGCCTTGGCTGGGTAGCTCACATGGTTAGAGCATCATGTCAATAAGCCAAAAGATTGTGGTTCAATTCCCAGTCAGGGCACATACGAGAGAATCAGCCAATGCTGATGGATGCATGAAAGCCAGTGTTTCCCTCTCTCTCTCTCTTCCGCTCTCTAAAAATAAATATAAATTAAAAAAGAATACTGTATCCTGGAAAATCGTTCATTTAGGAAAACAGCTTCCTAATTACTTTTTTAGCCACATTGTTCCTTGTCGGCCGGCATCATAGCTTATTTCTCCAGTCCCACGTAGATGGCCACTTGATTGCTCTCCGATCTGATAAGCACCTTTAGCAGGGGAGCTTTACAAATGACACAGATTTCCTTCCTCCTTCCCCAAGAAATGCCGTCCACGTCTTCCAAACAGGAGGCTTCAGTCTGCTTTGCTGAAAGACTTCGAAAGTCACCATCTGTTAATGCGATCTGCATCGTGAGGAACGGGAAGATGTTTCATCTTAGGCCTGCAGCCTCCTCTCAGGCTGCAAGGGTGGGGGTGGGGAGAATTCCTGCGCCCTGTCTGGTAGGGCTGCGAGGCCTTCTACCTAGCCATTCTGGTTTGCAAGTGGCTTCTGGATCTAAGAGGCAGGAAAGGAATTTAATGGAAGAACACTGCGTATATCCCAGAAGGCATGGGAAGGCTGGAAAATCAGGCTCTAGGATTTGGCAGGAAACCAAGAAGAGACAGCGGTGAGGACATGCTGGAGTCACATGCGACTGCAGTCCAGGTGGGACACTGCCCTGGCTGGCAGTTCCAGGGCACACTCCCTCTCCACTGTGGACATTCCTGCCACTCCACACTCTGCCTATGACACCTTCACTGTTGCTGCTACACCCTTTGTGTAGCAGAATAAAGCATTCCATCCCATCTACCGCATATCATCCACAGAGTGCAAACGTGCTGCCTTGTTCTCCCTACTAAACTAGATGCCGGCTCCCACCAGGGAGCCCTGGCTGGCGGCACAAGGGTTCAAGCTGGTCTGCAAACCCAAAGGTCGCTGGTTCGATTCCCAGCCAGGGCACATAACCAGGTTGCAAGCCAGGTCTCCAGCCAGGTCCGTAGCTGGAGGCAGGTGAAAGGCAACCATACATGGACGTCTCTCTCCCTCTCTGCCTCTCTCCCCTCCCTTCTCTCTAAAAATAATAAATAAAATCCTTTTTAAAGTTTAAAAATATATATAAATAAAAAAGATTTTTAAAAATTTATCTCTCTCTCTATTTAGAGAGAGGGGAACAGAGAGAGAAAGAGAGGGAGGGAAACAGTGATCTGTGAAAGAAACATCAATCAGTTGCCTCCTGCACTTTTGGGCCCCAACCAGAGGCCTGAAACCTAAGCATGTGTCCTGACCTGGAATTGAACTCATGACTTTACAGTTGGCAGGATGATGCCCAACCCCCTGAACTACACCAGCCTCAGCAAACTGTGATTTTATATACTAGGAAGTCCCCCAAATACCAGACATTGTCTATTGAGTTTAACTATGCTTAAGTCCTGCCGAGAACATTCTCAAAAGTAGGGGGTTTTAGGCACCCTGACACCAGAGCCAGAAAACTCCTTCACAGAGCAGGAGCCCCGGGTGTCTAACAGCTTTAAGAGCCATGAATTCTTCTCCTTCTCCTTCATCTTCTCTCTCTCTCTCTCTTTTTTTTAAGGTTTTTCTTTTCTTTTTTCTTTTTAATAATTTTATTCATGATTTTTAGAGAGAGGGGCAGGGAAGAAGGAAGAAAGAGAGAGAAACATCAATGTGTGTTTGCCTTTCACCTGCCTCCAGCTGGGGAGCTGGCTGGAGACCTGGCTTGAAACCCAGGCTTGGGCCCTGACTGGGAATCGAATCAGTGATCATTGGGTTTGCAGGTGTGTGCTCAATCCACTGAGCCACACCGGCCAGGGCCCATGACTTCTTATTTACTCAGTGTTTTGTTTTATCTTATTTTTATTAAAAAATATTTTATGTATTATTTTTAGAGAGAGGGAGAGAGACATCCATATATGATTGCCTTTCACCTGCCTCCAGCTGGGGACCTGGCTGGAGACCTGGCCTGCAACCTGGTTATGTGCCCTAGCTGGGGAATCGAACCAGCGACCTTTGGATTTGCAGGCCAGGGCCTTATCCACTGTGCTACCAGCCAGGGCTTATTTTATTTTATTTTAGAGAGAGGAAGGGAGAGAAACCTCCGTTTGTCATTCCCCCTATCTGCACATTCATTGGTTGATTCCCACACGCACCCTAACCTGGGATTGAGCCTGCAACTTGGGTGCCTTTGGGATGGTGCTGTGACTAACCAAGCCACCTGAATTTACTTTTCATCTGTCTACTTTATGAATTCTACCTACAAATGAAGCCTTTCCCTCAAAAGCTTAGCATTTAGGTAGAGATATTTCTCTCCCTTTCTTTCTCCTTTCCTTCCCCTCCCTCTATAAATAAATAAAAATATGTTAAAAAACCTCTCTTACAGAGGGTGCTGTGAAGCCATTCGGTAGGTAGAGAAGATGATGCTCCACCAGCCTCTTTCCCCAGCCTCCCCACCGCTTGCTTCATGCGCTCATGAAGTGCTATTCAGCCAGGTTTAGTCAGCTAGGTCACCAATGACCGTCCACTTTCCTGGCAGCATGGCTGCTGTGCTGAGGTCACCACCTCCGCCCACCCGTTACTATGGGATGGTTTCTTAGGGAGACCAGCCAAATACCAGGTCATCCGGTTACGTGGATCTCCTTCCACCGAGGATGAGGCAGTGAGAGCTTTTCCTCCCTGGAATAATAGCTTTACCTCTGGGCTGTATTTGCTTTTCCAGCCTTGCACTCTGCTGCCCACGGCAGCATCTGGTCTGCCCTCAATGGCCCTATTCACACGTTGACCCGCACCAGTTTGGCAAGTTTCATTCTGATCAAGGAACTCAGGCGGGCCCATGTACCCCATCACCCCGAAGTAGCGCGCCTCCATCAGAGAACAGAGGCTCGGCCTGACTCAGGTGGAGGTACAGTGCACACAGCACGACTGGGGTCGGGGTGTTCCCCTTCCCGATGGGCAAACACTCTGAACCACCGGGGAACCCTAAGGTTTCACTCCCCAGAGTTGCACGGAATGACTCACTCTTTAAACATTCGCTTCCTGTCCCCATGCCCTGAACTCTGGAGTTGTGGGCTTTGGAGCCTGGAGGGGGGAATAAGTTGTGTGAGTGGGGAACGCCCCAGCACTTTTGGGGGTGTCTCAGGCGGGCCGCCATGGGGTCAGGCGGAGTGACTGATTTGGGCAGGAAGGAGAGGATGGAGAGGTGCTGCTTCCCTGGGGGCCAAGGAGGGGTGGGAACAGGATTGAGGGGTGACCTTGGAGAACCTCCAACTAATACCACATCCTGATTCCTATCTGTCCTGATCCGGGGTTCATGGAGACCCTTTCCTAGGCGGGGCGCAGGCTGACGGAGAGCTCTCAGGGGCGCAAAAAGGAGCGCCCAGGCCCCACACCCTTCCCACCTTCCCTTTCGCGCCCCTCCCCCGGCTCCGCAGGGCCTGCGGCGGGTTGACTGAGCTCAGGACCCCTGCCGACCCCTCCCTTCCCCGCTCGCGCAGTTTTCACCGCAGGGCTCCTTCTCAAAGCCTCTTCCGTAGCGGGCTTGGAAAGCACCCAGTGGCAGCAGCCAGGGCAGCGCCCCGTTAGCTCGGCGCGCAGAGCCTAGGCGTCCGCCACCAGGCCCCGCCCCGCGGCTGCCGCCCGCCAGGCTGCCCGGCGACCCTGCGGAGCGTGGTGAGTGTGGCACCCAGGCGGCCAGATCCCCCTGGTCCCCCCCGCAGCTAGACCCTCGGCTCGCACTGGCTTCTCGGCTCCAACAAGCGTCGCCAGGGCTCGCAGAGCCGCCCCTAGAAGAGGACCCCGTTGCTCCCCACCCCCCGCCCCCAGCTTCGGGGCTCGGCACACCGGCCCCCGCGGCGCCTCCCCGCCTGCTGGGACCTGGAACGCGGCGCCCCCAGCCCCAGTCTTCCCGACGCTTCCGAGCCTCTCCCGCTCTCCAGGAGCCGGGAAGGCAGGCCCAAAATATCGCGCCCCTCCGGACCCTAGCGGCTCGAGCCGAGGATCTGGGGCCCCAGCCTGGGCGTGCTGGTGGTGGAACCCGGGAGTCGGTGTCCCCGGGCATTTTGCTGCCGACGCCCCTCCCCCACCCCGCCGACGGGGACATCTGGGGCCGGGGCTCCAGCCAGCCAGTCCTTGCCCGGCGTGTCCCCGTGTAAAGAACAGCTAGGAATCTAACGGCTGTTCTTTTGGGGACCCAGGAATCGGGGACCTCAGCCCGGAACCCTTCCCCCACCCCCGAAAGCTAGGGATCGATCGGCACCTCTTTCTTCTCTGAGGGACCTAGAAGACCCACAGACCCTGCCACCAACCCCCTGCGCCCCACACGCCCCAAGGTTTCATCCATCCGGACAGGCTGGGCGGGAGCAGAGGGGAGGGAGGGGCCGCAAGGCCGCGGGAAGAAAGGTGGACCCTGGGGTGCGGACCTGAGCGGAGGGTCTCGCTCCTAAACAAATGCTAAACAGGCGGGTTGCCATAGCAACGGCCTTCCCAGCCTCCCCCTGGAGACCGAACTGGGTCTGGGTCGGGGAAGGCAGCCCCCAGGGGCCCCCACTCCGCCAGCTGTTGTGTCTTCCTGTTTTGTCACCATGGAGACGGTGACTTCAGCCCTCCACCCCCTGCCCCCGCCCGCGGAGGGGGACAGCGGAGGCTCAGTGAGTGATTCCCGGGTGGCCGTGGTGCGGCGCCGGGCCCGCCCCAGGGCGGGGCTGGGGTAGCCCTGCTCCGAGGTAGGGGCTCCGGTTCCAGACCCGAGCCGGGCGCTCTGGCCCCGCCCCGGCCCCTCCCCAACCCGCCTTCCGCACGCAGCCCGCAGACCCCTCCAGTCTGCAGCTGTCGCCTCTGCTTCAGCCAGGCAGCCACAGGCCTGTGAGGTGAGGCTGCGTGACTCCGAGGGTGGGGGCAGCGGTTCAGGTTCTCCGATGGAGGAGAAACGCGCTGCGGTTGAGTCCCTAGAAAGCCTGGGGCTGGGCCAGTCTCGGGTTCTGGAGAGGGGGAGCTGGGAACATGGACCCCTGGATCCGAGGGAGGAGGGGCTGGGGGCCTGGACCCCTGGACCCGAGGGAGGAGGGGCTGGGGAACTGGATCCCTGGATCTAAGGGAAGGGGGTCTGAGGACCTGGACCCCTGGGTCCGAGGGAAGGAGGGCTGAGGACCTGGACCCCTGGGTCCAAGGAGGGAGGAGCTGGGTGCTGGACTCCTGAATGTGATAGAGGGGGCGGGGTCCAGGCTCCTGGGCCTAAGGATGCAGAGGAATGGGGTCTTCCAGTTTGAGGGGGGCTGGACTCTGGTCCTCGGGAGGGAAGGATCTTGGTGTTCAAGTCCTGCGTTTGGAAAAGAGTGGCCGGGATTGAAAATTATTGACCTCCCAATCCTGGGGACAGAAGCCGAACTTGGACTGGAAAGGCCGGGGCTGAGGTCCAGCACCCGCGCTCCCAAGCGCGGCCGGAGCTGGGAAGCCGGCGCCCTCAGGCTGAGGCCAGCGCCCCTGGGTGTTGGCAGCCCAGGCTGGGATCCCGGTGCGCGACCCTCAGGCTGTGGAGGGGTGGGGTGCTGGGGAGAGGGCCGGGGGCAGCGGGAGCTGTGCGGGGAAGCCGCTGGGGTGTCCCCTCCCCCTCGGGGCTCCCGCCGCGCATCCCCAAGTTCGGTCTCTGGTAACCCTGCAGGTTGCCCCGAACGTTAACCCGCCTTCCACGCGACAACCCTGGAGTTTGGCCCGTCCTCTTCCTCCTGGGCTGTCCCCACTTCCTCCTAACGGGCCCTGGAGGGAGGGGCGTGGGTGAGGCACCTTCCAGGTGGCCCGGGACACCTCCCTTCCCGGAGCTGCTGGGTCCGGACGCAGCCTCCGGCCAGGAGAAGCCAGGGATCCAGGCTCCCCCTCACTCCTCCGGGGGGGACCCGGGTCCAGCCCACCCTCACAGGGACCCACAACTCCCACGTTGAACTTCCCAGGTATGTGGGTTCCAGGCCTTTCCAACTAGGACCTGGATAGGAGGTGGCCAGGTTCTCCACCCGCTGCCTCGTTCCGCCGGAACCCGCAGAGCGGGGTGGGTCACCCGGGAAGCGGGCCCGGGGCGGGGGTCCCAGCGCCACCTCCTTGTCCCCGCCGCAGCCCTGATGGCTGGCCTGGCTACAAGTCCTTATAAGGCCCGGAGACTCGGCGCCGGCGGGCTGGCGGGCGGCCCAGCAGCCTCCGCCCAGGGTCCTCCCCCGCCGCGGCCGGGAGGCTGGGTGACGCTCGCCGACGCCCACGCCCGCCCGCGGGGCGTGCACTGGAGCCCCGCGGCCCCGGTTTCACCCTGGAGGTTTGGGGACGCAGGAGACCGTGGGGCTGCCCTGCCGTCACCTCGCACGACCGCGACTCGCCTAGGCGGGGCGTCCGAGCTGCTGCCGCAGCCGGAGAGCGGTCTGGTCCCGGGACGGGGCGGAGCCGGGGCCGAGCTGCACGCTGAGGTTCCCTCTCGTTCTTAAGCTCTGACGAACCTTTTCCAGGTGTCTGACTTCATCGGCCTCCGCAGCCGGATCGTCCTCGGTCGGGGTCCTCAGCTGAGACCGCCGGTGAGTGGACGGGGGACCTGGACCCCCGGGTCCCAGGGGGGAGGTAGTGGAAGTCTTAAATATTTGGGTCTGAGTAAGGATCCCCAACTTCCAGATCCTAAGAGAAGTGCCTGGGAGCCTGGGTTCTCAGGAGCGGGGCCCCTACACCTGTGTATCAAAGGAAGGTGCTTTGTGGCCCAGCTGTTCTCCTGTGTCTTCAGGGAACCTCTGTGCAGGGATGTCAGGGCCTGAAGTGGTTAAAGTCTGATCAACTGACCCTGTCGTTGAAAGGAGGAAGTTGTATGTCCCTGTGCCAGAGAGAGGCGCCTGAGCTTTATATGGGTGGCCCCTGAGACATGAGATGGCTTAGGGCCCAAGGGTGATCTGAGCCCCAACTGGCTGGGCTCTGGGTTCCCCAAGGGTCTCTAGGACAGGAAATGACCACTGTGGGTTCTGGAGGGAGTGAAGAGGAAGCTGATTTCCCCCGGAGGGCAGGTGTCTGGTGTGGTCTGGGCCGAGGGCCAGGAATCCCAAGGCCTGAAGCTGTGTAACTCTGCATGGGAGGACCAGAGGTTTCAGAAGAATAATGGGGACACTGGACTGTCGGGAGTCCGGGAGATGAGTTTCCAACAAGGTGGGGAACCAGCCAGCTGGGGTCCTGAGGGGGTTGGACCTCATGTCAGGGAGGAGGGTAGGCAAGAGGAAGCTCCGTTTTCTTTGGTTTCAAGTTCTCAGACTCAACTCCCAGGCAGGAGTCAGAAGGAGGGCAGAGACTCCTGATCTCTGGGTCGCTGAGTAGGGAAAGGACAGGTTGCTGCCCAGAGACTAGAGCTAGTTCCAGTGGGGGGCTGGAAGCTCTGGTCAGATGGGAGTCCCCAAAAATCCACACACCCGTGAGGCTGCATTCCTAAACTTTTGGGGGCCGGGAATATCTAGGCCTGCCCTGTTGGGTGAAGGAGGAAGTTGCGGAAGGGGCTGAGGTGCAGATCTCTGGGGAAACGGAGAGAGAGATGGGTTGAAAAAGAGGACAGAGCCCCTGGCTCTGACAGGGATGGTGGGGGAGACCAGAGAGCAGGTGCTTGAATGCTGGGCGGCCTAGTCTCTGGGGCAAGGAGAGCAGCCTTGAGTGTCCCTGTAAAGAAAGCTGTTTTTCATTTGTTTTTATTTTGTTTTGTTTTTAGATTTAATTATTTTTAGAGAGAGGGGAAGGGAGGGAGAAAGAGGGAGAGAAACATCAGCGTGCAGTTGCCTCTTACACACCCCCAACTGAGGGACCTGGCCCGAAACCCAGGCATGTGCCCTGACTGTGAATCTAAACGGTGACCCTTTGGTTCACAGGCCAGAGCTCTGCGGTTATTTATATTGAATTTATTAGAGTGACATTAGTGAGATTATATCGGTTTCAGGGGTACATTTCTCTAATGCACCATTTGTATGTTGTATTGGGTGTTCACCACCCCAGGTTACGGTTCTTTCTATCACCATTTATGCCCCAACTGTACCCTCTCCTACCTCCCCGCAAGGGGAGAGCTAAGGACTAGACTCCTGTGTCCTGACAGGAGAGGGGAGATACCTGAGGCCAGGGGAAAGGAGGGGCCTGGGTCCTGGGTGACCAAGTCATCCTAGCAGGCCTGGGACTGTCCCAGGCTGAAAACTGAAAGGTCTGCATCGGGGATACCCCTCAGCTAGAGTCCAGGTTCCTTTGTCCCCCTGAGGTGGTGGGGAGGGGAAGAAAAGGCTGGGAGCCTGGATTCTCCTGGTTGGAACCTTCTTAGGACCCTGTCTTTCCCCTCCCTGCAGCCATGCCTGTGACAGTGACCCGCACAACCGTCACCACCACGACCACATCATCTTCAGGCCTAGGGTCCCCAACCGTCCTGGGGTCCCCACGGGCACTGACCCAGCCCCTGGGCCTCCTCCGCCTGGTCCAGCTGTTTTCCACCTGTGTGGCCTTCTCACTGGTGGCCAGCGTGAATGCTTGGGTCGACTTCACCGGTCACTGGTGCATGTTCGCCTGGTGCTTCTGCTTCGCCATGACCTTCATCATCATCATCGTGGAGATCGGTGGGCTCCAGGCTCGCTTCCCACTGTCCTGGCGCAACTTCCCCATCACATACGCCTGCTACGCCGCCCTCTTCTGCCTCTCGGCCTCCATCATCTACCCCGCCACTTTCGTCCAGTTCCTACATCACGGCCGCACGAGGGACCATGCCATCGCTGCCACCGCCTTCTCCTGCATCGCCTGTGTGGCGTATGCCACCGAGGTGGCCTGGACCCGGGCCCGGCCCGGCGAGATCACCGGCTACATGGCCACGGTGCCAGGCCTGCTCAAAGTGGTCGAGACCTTCGTGGCCTGCATCATCTTTGCCTTCATCAGTAACCCCTCCCTGTACAAGTACAAGCCGGCCCTGGAGTGGTGTGTGGCCGTCTATGCCATCTGCTTCATCTTGGCCACTGTGGCCATCCTGTTGAACCTGTTCGACTGCACCAATGTGCTGCCCGTCCCCTTCCCCAGTTTCCTGTCCGGGTTGGCCCTGCTCTCTGTCCTCTTCTATGCCTCTGCCATGGTCCTCTGGCCTCTCTACCAGTTTGATGAGAGGTACGGGGGCTATCCTGAGCGGTGGAAGGATTCTTCCTGCAGGAGCAGCCACGCCTCCCAGGTGTGCTTCTGGGACCGCCGTCTGACTGTGGCCATCTTGACGGCCATCAACCTGCTGGCTTATGTGGCTGACCTGGTGTACTCAGCCCGCCTGGTTTTTGTCAGGGTCTGAGGCTCTGCCCTGGGGCCCCCGGATCCCATTTCTTTCCCAAGGTGTCTCTACCAGGTTCTGATTTTCACAGATATCTCCTCCCCTTCTCTTCTCCTTCCCATTCAGCTCCCACTCTCCTATCTCTTTCACCTGCTCCCCCTTCCCTTCCTGTTTTCTTCCGTTGCCCATATTCCATTTTGCCTTTCTCTTCTCACTCTCTTTTCTACTGAAGTCTTTTGCTTAGTTTTTTTTCTGGCCTTCCTGTTTGTGTTCTCCCCTGCCTTGTTTCCTGACAACATCTCCCCATTTTCCTTCTTCTGATCTCCTTGGGATCCCCAGGACTGCTTTGTTCACCCCTCACTGCCACCCCCAACTCCAAAGGTGCTGAGCTCCACATCCTACACTTCTCTTTGCAGCTGTTCAGACCCTGGGCCTCCTGAGAGGTCTCATTGCCAAAGCATGTGCCCACCCTGGCTGTGCCTTAGTAGGTGTGTGTGTACATGTGTGTGTGTGTGTGTGTGTGTTTGGAGATGGAGGGGTAGCTATAAATTGGGCCCCCTTTCTCCTAGTGGCAGGGGGTATACAGTGCACCTCTTTTTTAAGTTAAAAAAAAAAAAAAATCCTCGCAGGTTTACATTTTCAGTAGGTGGGAGGCTTAGGTCACAGACGCTGAGTCCTTAACCTTGGCCCTCAACCTCCCCTGAGATTGACTCCAGAGTGTTCGCCAGGCTTAATCAAACCTCGGGCCCAGAGACCCTCTTAAAGGAAGCAAGGGTGATAGATGCCTTCCATCCTAACTGTTCTCTGGGTATCAAGCTGTGCAAAGTGTTTGTGAGAGGCAGGGATGTGGGGATCCAGCCTTAAGGATAAAAAGAGCATGTCCTGCCTTTGCTGAGGGGAGGAAAAGGGTCCCGGCAGGACTTCAACAGGAATGTTAGCCTGAGCTTTTTTTCCTTCCTGTCCCACGGGCAAACATTATGGGTGTCCCTATTCACAAAGGGGAAGTTTCTTTTCCATCTTTTTTTTTTTTAATTTGTGGGTGGGTTGGGTAGGTGGGGATTGCTGTGGCCATAGTCAGAGGATTTGCACTGCTTGAGTGTTGTCATACACACACACGCACGTGTTTCTGTGTGTTAACTGCTTCCTGCCGCTGCTTCCTGCTTCTCTGGGACTCACATGCATAACATGATATATATATATATATATATATATAAATGTATAAATATATATTTTATTTTTTTTTTTAATTCCCTGGAGCTTCTGGTTCCCATCAGCCTCTGCTGTCAATTAGAGAGAGAAGGCTTGCCTCTTCCTCTATTACCACATCCTTCATGGTCTTTATTTTATTTTTTACCTCAATATAAAGATAAAAGGATGACTTGTGCTTGCTTTATTATTGGGGAGGGCTCCAGGAGAGAGGGTGAGGCCCAGATTCCTGGGTCTGGTGGCAGAAGGGGGTGGGGCCAAGCCAAGTTTGGTCTCATCAGAAAAATACTAGCTGAGTCTGGATCTTCCAAATGACGCTCTCAAACCAGGCGAGCCAGTTAATGATAGAGAAGAACAAGATTTTGCTGTCCTTGGGAGTCCTGTGACCACCTCAGAAATACAGTGTCCCAATCTGAGTGCAGCATCTTTCTTCCAAACCAATGTTTTTTTTTTCTTTTTTAAGATTTTGTTTATTATTTTCAAAGAGAGGCATCAATGTATGGTTGCCTTTCACTTGCCTCCAGGTACGGATCTGGCTGGAGACCTGGCTTGCAACCTGGTTATGGGCCCTGGCTGGGAATTGAACCAGCCACCTTTAGGCACCTTATCCACTGTGCCACCAGCCAGGGCCAAAACCAACTCTTGCAGATTCCCCATCTCAGCATTACCTCTCAGGGCTGAGAACCCAGGCACCTTCTCAGTCAGTTGCTAACCAAACACTATCCATTTTCCCTCCTCAATGCTATTTATATACATTTGTCCCCTTCTCCAGGTTTCTGAGCCAGCTCAGGTTTCATTTTGTTGCACCTGAGCTGCTGTCCCAGTCTCCTTGGCCATTCTACCTGCAGCCCAGCCCACCCCTGGCCCGAGGGTCCTCCCAACATCCAGATCGGATCCTGCCCTCTCAGCTTTCCAAGCCTCCAGGATCTGCCCCTGCCTACATTCCCACCCTGTTCTATTTCCGCCCCCCACCCCCACCCTCGGTTCAAAGGTCCGTCACACCTGGTCAATACACGCCCTGGATAAAGATCAAACGGGTTTCTTTCTGTCCCCCGGAAGGTCACCCTGCCCGTTCCTCCCGACGGAGAAGCACCACGAACCCATACGATCTCACGAAGTTCCAGAATCGTGCCACCCATTCCCTGCACCTCCACCTGCAAAAGCTGCAGCAGCGGTTGGGAAGAGAAGTTGCAAGGGCGGGGGCCCCCCAGGAGCCGGAACTGAGCGCGCTGGCATTCCGGTCGGTTTTCAGGGCCACCCGGGTCCCCATCTGTGCTGGGGCACGACGGACGTGTGGAGGTGGCTGGAAGGCGAGAGGACGCGAAATCTCTCATCCCTTCCTTCGATTTGGGGGACCCCAAAAAGTCCCAGACCAGGTGCGGCGGGCGCCCTGAGTCTCCAGGCGCCGAGGCGGCACCCAGCTGCGCCTTGCCTCGCGGGGCATGCCGGGAGAGGAAGTTCTCGGCCGCTTCGCGACTACCGGCGGTCGCAGGCTCAGACTACAAGTCCCAGAACGCACTGCGCGCCGCAGCCCGGGCGGGCCATGGTTGCCCTGGGCAACACGGGAGCTCGCCGGGCGAGCCCTGGACAGCGCCCCGAAGCTGGGGGAGGGAGGCGGCACGATCAGAGCCGCACCGAGACGCGGGTGGAATGCCGGGGGGCCGGGGTGGGGGGAGTGGGCGGCGGAGGATGACAGGAGAACACCCACTGGGCTGACATTCGGAGAGACCCTCCCGATCCTGGACTAGCGCGCGGAGAACTCCAGAGCGGGAGAGGGTCAGGGGCTGAATCCCGGGGGGCGCGGGGGGGAGACGCCCCCCTCCCACTCGGGACAGAGATTCACGGAATCAG
Organism: Noctilio leporinus; assembly: GCA_004026585.1. Taxonomy (NCBI): domain Eukaryota; kingdom Metazoa; phylum Chordata; class Mammalia; order Chiroptera; family Noctilionidae; genus Noctilio; species Noctilio leporinus. Next base: position 53,752 of record PVIW01004115.1, on the reverse strand, counting down.
AGCGGCAAGTAGAGAGTAGGGGAGACAGGGACAAAGATGGGGGATAAGGAGAGGGACGGAGACCCACCCCTCCGGGAACAGAGGAAGAGATCGGGCCGGTGATAGGAAGGAGAGGCGAGCACGAACGCAGAGACGGGGAGACGCGTGCACAGAGACGGGGACACGGCGAGAGGGACAGACGGCCGCGATTTGAGAGACCCCGAGCGGGGAGGAGACGGGCAGGCAGCCAGCCCGAACGAGATATAGAAGAGGATAGAGGGAAAGAAAGAAGCAGGGAGAGAGAGAGTAACTCTCACAGCGGAAGAAGGGAGAGACGGAGAGGAGGGAGACAGAGGTAAAGGCATTTACAAAGACGAGGAGAATCTAGGGAGGGGAGGGACCCCCAGAATGGGGGGGGGGGCGCACCAAGACCTAGAGAGCGTCACAGGACGAGCGGCAGACACATGGGAGAAACAGAAATTCGCAGAGACGAGGAAAGAAAAGACCGACCCACTCAGACGGAAGCGCAGAACGTGCGTGCCAGGAATCCAAGGGGAGGAACCGCCGCGGAGAGACCCTCCCAGCGGGACAAGGAGACAGAGACAGGCCCTGAGGGAGAACTCGGGACTCTGGTGGCACGGGAGACAGGGCGACACCAAGCCTCACTCCTGGATCCCAGCACCCAATGAAAAGTTTGTGGATTGAACCCGAGTGGCACAGTCAGAGACGCAGAGATCCAAGAGGGGTCGCAGTGCGCTACCAGGAGCCACGGAGGCACCCGAGTGGGGAAGGAAGGCGGGCCAGGCGACAGATCGGGGTGGGGGAGGGCATGGCTCCCAGGACGCCCCCTCCCTCCAGCCAGCCCCTGGGGCGGTGCGGGAGGGGATGCGCGCGTATGTGTTGAGGGAGGAGGGCGGCGTTAGGCACAGGATATTTGGACATGTGTCCTGTGTTCGGGGAGGGGAACGCCTTTAAGCACAAACCCCGCCCCTCAGTCGTCATGGCAACGCCTCCCCCCACCCTGGGCTCCCACATTTCAGCAGGTGCCTGAGCCGGAGCTCCCACCACCGCCGCGGGTGCCTGCGGCTGCTAGCGCCCCTGCCCTAGGCTCTGCGCCCCGCTCGCCCGCTACCTTTGGGCACCGTCCCGCACGCTCGCTCCGGAGGTGCCTCACTCCTGTCCTCCCCTCTTCGGGATCTCCCCGTGGCTCCTTGGCTTTCCCGAGTCTCCGGCTCCTCGCCCTTCCACCTGTTCCCCCTGAAAGGCAGGATCCTGGTCCCTGTGACGTTCCTGGGGCCATGGCAGGCCTGGGCCCCGGTGGAGGCGATTCCGAAGGGGGGCCCCGGCCCCTGTTTTGCAGAAAGGGGGCTCTGAGACAGAAGGTGGTCCACGAAGTCAAGAGCCACAAGTTCACCGCTCGCTTCTTCAAGCAGCCAACCTTCTGCAGCCACTGCACGGACTTCATCTGGTGAGGAAGGGGGGCTGGTGAGGGATGAGGGGACCTGGGGTAGAACCCCTGTCGCACCAGATTCCTAAGTAATGAAGAGAGAGGGGTCTGTGTGGTCCTGGCTCCTGGTCCTAGGGGAGGAGGGGTCTGGGAGCCTGGACTGCTGTGCCTGGGGGAGGAGGTGCTAAGGGTCCTGGGCTCCTGGGTCTGAGGGGAGAGGGTCAGAGGCTCCGTAGGGCTCCCATGTGCGGGGTTCTCCTGGTTGCCCTTTTCTGCAATGACCTCAGCCCCTTGACTCTCGCAGGGGGATCGGAAAGCAGGGCCTGCAATGTCAAGGTAAGAGCTGGGGATCTGGACTCCCAGGACCCTCAGGAGGGTGGAGGCTGGGGCCCCACTGCTGAGGCTCCTTGACACACGTGTTCCCTGGTCCCCAGAGAGGCGCGGGGGAGCCCGGGGCGGGGGGTGTGGCAGAGACACAGCCTGCGGTGGGGAGGGAGCCCTGATGGCAGGGCCATGGCGGAGGTGGTACTGGGGGCCCCTCCCTTGGCCAGCTCCAGGTGGGGACAGATATTTGGAGAATCTGTTGCCATGGGAACAGGGAGATTTGGAAAAGGGGAGCTGAAAGGGGGGTGCTGAAGATGCAAAGTCAGAGCCCCACCCCCAGGCTGCCGTCACCATGACTACATCAACCGTCCTAGGCAGGGGCAGGCCGGGTGGGGTCAGCAATGGGAGGGTGGGGGCCGGGTGGGGCCGGCAGTTATGGGGGGCGGAGAAGGGGGCGAGCCCTAAATCACCAGCTGCTACTCTGAGAACAGAATGAGTCAGGGCGCGGGGCTGCAGCAGAGGGGCCCCCAGACTCACTTCTGCCCAAGTTGCTGCTTTCCTCGCTCTCTCCTCTCCCTCTGTGGCCAGAGTCTGTCCATGGGATCCTATCTGCTCTCTCTGTCTCTGTCTTGTTGTGGCTTTCTGTCCCTGTCTGCCTGTCTGTCTGTCTCTGCGTGTACTCTCTGGGCGCTCGGTGCTCTGTTTCTCTCTGATTCCCTGCATCTCTGTTTCTGTGGGTGGGTCCATCCCGTGACTTTCTCTCTCCCAGTTCTCTCTCCTTCTCTGCATGGGAAGCGTCCTCTTTGATGTCCTCTCAGTTGAACTCTATCTATACTGGGGTCTCTGTCTCTAGTTTTCTGTCCCTTAGAGTCTCTCTCCGTCTCTGTGTCTCTATGATTCTCACCTTCAGTTTGCAGCTTTGTGGTTCATCGGCGATGCCACGAATTTGTGACCTTCGAGTGTCCAGGCGCTGGGAAGGGCCCCCAGACGGACGTGAGTGCCCGGACACCTGGTTATTCCTTCTCAGGCCCAGCCCCCTCCCTCAACCCCTCGGCGACCGTCCCAATTTCTCCTGCTATTTTTAAGGCTGGGAGGGGAGGGGGGCTGGAGAGATAAAGGGAGCTAGTCTGGCCCAGATTCTCTGCCCTTGGCCTGGAAAGGGGGAATCAGAGAGGACTGAGACAGGCAGGGGACACAGGTTGGGGACCGAGAGGAGGCAGAGGTGAGGGGACTGAAAACACTGGCATTGGAGGAGGTAGGCTGTGAGCCAGCGCTCAAGGCGTTTAAAAACAGAAAGCTGAGGAGGGCTAGCGGGAGAGAAATATTAATGCATGTGCTGAGATCCTGAGATAAGAAGAGAGGGCATCTCAAAGGTGCAGAAAACGAAAGGAAAAAAAAAGATGCAGAAAATGATAAAGACCCCGAGAGAGACTGAGGCAGAGAGAAAGAGAGACAGAGAGAGACAGAGAGAGGAATGGAATAGAGGCAGCAGTACACAGGATGGAGAAAAAGGGTACCAGGAGAGACTGGAAGAAACAGAGAGAGACACTCAGACAGAGGCAGATACCCAGAGACAGACTAGAATGGAACGTAGAACATGGCGGATACGGAAAAGAGCTGAGGCTCTGAGAGAGGCAGGTCCAGAGAAATCCTGCAATGCACATGCACACACACATGTGAGTGTGCAGATCCCCATATGCACACACACATGAATGTACAGATCTCTCTGTGCATACACAAATCCCATGTGCAAACGCACACACCTGTATACACAGATCCCCATGTGCACACACACCCACTTACATATACACATCCCCATGTGCACACATACCCACATATACAGATCCCCATGTGCACACTCATGTGCATATGCAGATCCCCATATGCACACACACACACCTACATATACATGTCCCCATGTGCACACGTACCTGCATGTACTGATCCCCATGTGCACACATACCCACATATACAGATCCCCATGTGCACGCCCACTCACCTACATATACACGTCCCCATGTACACACGTACCTGCATGTACTGATCCCCATGTGCACACATACCCACATATACAGATCCCCATGTGCACGCCCACTCACCTACATATACACGTCCCCATGTGCACACGTACCCACATGTACTGATCCCCATGTGCACACACACCTGCATATACAGATCCCCATAGGCACACCCACATGCATATGCAAATCTCCCATGTGAACACATGTGTGTATACACATCCTCCATCCTCTCATCCTCGCTCCCTCCTTCACTTTCTGTCTGGCTGTAGTTCTCTTTTCTCTGGGCCTCAGTCCCCTGCTCCCTCATCTCCTTTATAAAGGGGGGCTGACCATTTATTGTTGACCAACAGAGCTTTCTGCAGTGATGGTGATGTCCTGCATCTGTGTGTCCGGTACTAAAGCTGCAGCCACACTGCCTGTGAGCACTTGAAAAGGGCTTTTGTCACCAAGGAAGGGACATCTAAGTTCCATTTAATTTGAATTGATTTAAATTTAAATAGTTGTATGTGTTTGGTGACTACCACATAGGACAATATAAGTCTAGACATCCCAGTTTTGACAGTTTAATGAAATCAGATGGGTTAAGAGTCTAGCCCAGGGTTTGACACCAGGTTAGACATGGTTTTATGATTAGTAGATAGAGAAAGAGACAGAGACAGAGAGAGAGGGAGAGAGGGGAAAAGAGAGAGAGAGAGAGAGAAAGAGAGAGAGAGAGAGAGAGAGAGAGAGAGAGAGAGAATATTCCACACACAGAGAAGTCGATGGGTAATTTTGCCAGCTTGTCAGGTGAAGAAAATTGAAGTTTCCATAGGTGATATGACTTCACAGAACATCTATTGAGCACCACTGTCTACCAGCACCTGTAGATGCTATTGATCAGACGCCTCACCTGCCCACCTCCGCTGCCAACACTACTTCTGATTTGCCCAGTGTTCATTGCCCCAGCTCATCAGGTATTGTGAATACAGCATAGAATTGAACCTTTGCAACAGCCTATCAGGGTAGGTGCTGGTCATCTTCTGAGCAGGGACCCCCAAGCCAGCACACCTGGGCGTGAATCCCAGCTCCACCACGTGTTGTTTCTGGGAACGTCTGAAAGGTAGCTTACCTGTCTGCAACTCTTGAGTTCAAGTTCATCACGGGGAAAATGAGAACTAAGTGACTGCTTAGGATTGTTTTGAGAACTAAATGAGTCAACCATTTGGGACTCTATCTGGCACATGGCAAGAGAGAAAATACTAATTGTTAAAATTATTACTGTTACTGATGAGGTGAGGTGGAGATAAACAGTGAAGAGGTAGTAGACTTCCCTTCACATCAGTCAAGCTGGGTTTTTAAGATATTTTTTTTTACTTTTAGAGAGAGGGGAAGGGATGGAGAAAGAGAGGGAGACAAACATCAGTCTGTGGTTACCCCTCACTGTCCTCAACTGGGGACCTGGTCCACAATCCAGGCACATGCCCTGACTGGGAATCCAACCAGTAACTCTTTGGTTCACAGGCTGGCACTTAATCCATTGAGCCACACCAGCCAGGGCTGCTGTTTTTTTTTCCTTCTTAATGTTTTTTACTTCATAAGTAACCTGAGTCAAGAGCTTAGGAGGTGATAAGTGGTTCATAAGTATGACTTCATCCAGTCTTCACAAGACCCCTTGCAGGGATGGCTCATCCCCACTCCCCCATTTAAAAAAAATTTTTTTAAAGATTTTATTTCATTATTTTTAGAAAGAGGGGAAGGGAGAGAGGCAGAGAGGGAGAGCGACATCAATGTGTGGTTGTATTTCACCTGCCTCCAGCCACAGACCTGACTGGAGGCCTGGTTTGCAACCTGGTTATGTGCCCTGGCTGGGGAATTGAACCTGCAACCTTTGAGTTTGCAGGCTGGTGCCTTATCCACTGTGCTACCAGCCAGGGCCACTCCCCCACTTTATAGGTAGGAAGCCTGGGTGTCTGGAAGGGATTGGAGGAATCTGCAGCGCTGGCTAGCAGGCACAGTAAAAATATGAACCATAATCCATCTAATTGGAGCCCCAACACTGTCACTTTTTGGATAAGTGACTTTCACCTTGAGATTAATAACAGCTTCTATCCATGGGGTGCATGTGTGCCAGTCACCCGCTGAGGGCTTTCGCACACACTCTCAATAGGTCAGGCAGGATCCCTTTGATTCAGGGTCAGCTGAATATCTTTAGAAGCCCAGAGCATTGAAACAGATCATAGTGGCCGCCAACCCTCCTGCCACTCCACCCAAGTATCATTCGAGATAGGATCCCCACTAAACTGCCAAATAAATAAAAGTCCAAGGGTGTCCTGAATTTTCACCTTTGGATAACTCTCGCAATGCATACTTCACAAAAGAAAAATATCAAATGACTTAACGCTCAGATCTTAACGCTGCAAGTGGAGGGAGAGTATATTACTGGTGTCCTAAATTCTGGCTTAATTGGGCTCTAGACTGTTAGCATTGCTTCAAGATGCAGGTTGTTTATTGCCACTGGGCAGAGAAGGATGCTCACACTCAGAACTGGGCATGAACTTGTCCGAAACTGCACAGCTGGGAAATGGCCTAGCTCTTATTTAAACCCAGAGCTATGTGGAGACAGCAATAAAATAACTAATAATAATCTCCGCAGTAAGAGGAACAGTACTAAGCACATCTAATATGTGAGGCCCTGCTGTGTGGTCCATGCTTAATTTTCCATTTAGGAGGCCTAGGGCCCCGTAACACATGTCCTATGTCCACTTCACCAGAAGCTCAGAGAAGGCAAATGCTGGTGGGCAGACAGTGACAGAGGCTGACAGTGACTGATCAGAGGTTCATAGTGGCCCACAGGTTCTCAAAGAAAAGCGTGTGCAAGGTGGGGTGTTGGGGTTATGGAACTTTGGAAGCTCCACCTCCTTCAGGTGTGTCCCCAATGCCATCTTGTTAGCGACGACTTCTGATTGATCATTATTTCAAATGTCAGCCCCCCTCCCCACTACTCCTGGAAGTTCCTTCCCTGTTCCATTTTTCTCCAGAACACCTACTACCATCCATGACAGACTGTAATTTATTCATCATGTTTATTTTCTGTGCCCCTCCGCTAGAAAGCCAACGCGCCATTCGGACAGGAGCTGTTGGTTTTGTTCACAGCTGGGTCCCAACACCCAGAAAGAACGGTGCCTGGCACACAGTAGGTGCTCAATAAATGCTGTAGAAGGAACGAGTGAGGCGGAGCTCCCGCAAGACCACCAGAGCCAGGAGGAGGAGTTCAAAGGGTTGCTCTCCGTGAGTTTCAAACACCCACCCTTGCCGTCCCCTCTGACCGACTCCTCTGTGCCCCCAGGACCCCCGAAACAAGCACAAGTTCCGTCTGCACAGCTACAGCAGCCCCACCTTCTGCGACCACTGCGGCTCCCTCCTGTACGGGCTGGTGCACCAGGGCATGAAATGCTCCTGTGAGTGTGCGCTCGCTGCTGGGGCCAGAACTGGGCGCCTCTGGGGGTCCTTCAAAGGCGCAAGGGGTACAAAGTCTGGGGTCCCAGGCGAGGCCTGACGCGCTACCCTCGTTTTGTACCCCCCACCCCTAGGCTGCGAGATGAACGTGCACCGGCGCTGTGTGCGCAGCGTGCCCTCTCTGTGCGGCGTGGACCACACGGAGCGCCGCGGGCGCCTGCAGCTGGAGATCCGGGCCCCGACTGCGGATGAGATCCACGTCACAGGTGAGGCGCCAGCCCTTTAACCCTCGCATGGGTGCCCGGACCCCGGAAAGCCACGCCCTTCTCGAAGGCCATGCCACCCTCCGGACCTCGCCAGTAGAGGCTAGTTCCACCCGGACGCGCCCCTTTTAGCTGGCTGCCCGGTCTCCAGCCTGGCCTCCAGCCACTTTCTGCCCTTCCCAAAGGCCGTTTGAGGCGTCCAGGTCCTTGAGAGGGACCTGCTGATAGCATCAGGTCCAGACTCCAGGGTCCTAATGGAGCAGGGTCTCATTTCCGCCTCAAGGGTCTTCTTGCCCTGTCTTCTGGGTACCAGAGAGGTCCGATGTCAAAGACATCTGGGGCCAGAGAAAGGTGGCTGATGCCTTGGAAACCTTGATGCCGACTGGGGGCCAGCTAGGGTGGCCTCTTCCTGAGTCTCTAACCCAATCAACCCTCCTTCCCTTCTCAGTCGGGGAGGCCCGTAATCTCATCCCCATGGACCCCAACGGCCTGTCCGACCCCTACGTGAAACTGAAGCTCATCCCAGACCCTCGGAACCTGACAAAACAGAAGACCCGAACAGTGAAAGCCACGCTGAACCCTGTGTGGAACGAGACCTTTGTGTTGTAAGCCTCGGCTGCGATGGCTGATAGAAGATGGTGGCTCACAAGACGCCCAGAGAGCAGCTGGTGGGAGGAGTTAGGATAGAGGGAACCCTTCAAAAATGCAGAAAAGGGTGATGGGAGAAGGGAACGGCGTGATTGGGGAAAAGGGATGGAGATACGGAAGCGGAGGGACAGACATTTGTATATTTAATCTCCTTCAAGGTGCATCACTTGAGGGTGAGACAGAGGCAAGGGTGAGAGTGAGGAGGGGAAGAGAGAGAGAGACAGAGGGAGACTCAGAGAGACTTAGAGTGGGACACAGAATGGAAGGAGCTGGAGCAAAGAGGAGGTGTGCCGGTGGAAGGGAAAGAAAAAGGCCAACTGACAGAAAGACAGAGGGACAGATTCAGAGTAGGACACTTCTATGTGAGGACAGCAGGAGGGAGGGCGTTTCACAGAGCAGGAAACAGACCCCAGCTCACCGGGTTAGCCTTTTCCTCCAGCAGCAAGGATGGGGAGTGAGGAAGCCCACCGCTGGGCCCCTCACTCTGCCCCACTCTCCCTGCAGCAACCTGAAGCCTGGGGACGTGGAGCGCAGGCTCAGCGTGGAGGTGTGGGACTGGGACCGGACCTCCCGCAATGACTTCATGGGCGCCATGTCCTTTGGGGTGTCAGAGCTGCTCAAGGCGCCAGTGGATGGCTGGTGAGGGCTAGGATGGGGCGGGTGGCCAGCATCTTCTCCTCCGTGTGTGTGTGTGTGTGTGTGTGTGTGTGTGTGTGTGTGTGTGGTCTCCCTCCTCCAGGCCAGTCATTCCCCACCCCCACCCCATCCCCTCTCTCCTTATCTTACTCTTTATCTCCATCTCTGTGTCTGTCTCTGTCTCATTCCCCCTTCTGATGTCTCTGTCTCTCCTGTGGGCCCCCCCCCCTCCTGCCGGACTCACCCATCTCCCGCCTTCTTGCCCTGCTTTGTATGTCAGGTACAAGTTACTGAACCAGGAGGAGGGCGAGTATTACAATGTGCCGGTGGCTGATGCTGACAACTGCAACCTCCTCCAGAAGTTTGAGGTACCCGGACCCTGGCTTCCCCAAGGAAATCCCAGCCCAGCCCCCCTCAGTTCAGAGCTGGCTTGTTTACAAATTCCACTGCTGATTGCTACTAGTCCTGGAACTACAATTCCCAGAAGACCCTGAGGCTCCTACCCCAGCTTTTCTAGGGAATTCCTGCCCCTGGATCTGATGGGAATTGGAGTTTCTATCCATCCCTGTGGCTTGGGAGCTTGGGGGCCCCCACCCCCTGCTCCAGGGCATCTCCTTCTTCTCTGGGGCTCTGACTCTGGCTTTCTTCCCACCCCTCCACAGGCCTGTAACTACCCCCTGGAACTGTATGAGGTGAGTGAAGCTGAGGCCTGAAGTGGAGAGTTTCATTCCTGGGGTCTGTATCTCTTTCCCCAAATATCCGTCTTCATGTCCACACACATGGAATGAGCTTGTGGCAAGAGTTGTGCTTTTGCTAAGTAATCCATCTCTTGGGAAACTTCCCAAAGTAGAGACACAGTCGCAGATATGATGCTTAAACCCCAGATGATGTACTAAATTGGAGCCCAGGGCACTAAAGAAGCACAGAGAACAGTCTGAGGGGTGGGAAGGTGCAGCAGCTGATGAAGTCAGAGAGGGGAGGTTGAGTGGGGAGCCTTGTCACTCATTGGAAGGATTTTGGCTTTGAAACCAAGTGAGGGCATCACCCATGGCCAGAGTTGATTTCAATTTGAACAAGATGACTGCCTTTGTGTGGAGACCAGATGGTGGAAGGCAACGGTGGGAGCCTATTGTGACCACATTGGTGGGAAAATGTGGGAAAGTCGAGCAGGCCTGGGGCCACAGTGTGGTAATGATGTGCAGGTTGTGGGTCTGCTCTGAAGGTTGAGCAATAGGAATTGCATTCAGCACTCATCTCCTGAGCAGGTCACCCATTCAGCAGCCTCTTGATGAGGCCCCCTGTGTGCCAAGCCACATGCTGGTTGATGGTGGGGAAACAGAAAACAGGGAGACACATCAGGCTTTAGTAGGTTTTGATTTCTGGCTTTGCCTGTTACCCTCTGTGTGACTTAGGGCAAGTTCTTTAGCATCTCTGTGCCCAGATTCCTCTTCTTTAAAGTGGGGGTGGGGGTGATAACAGAGTTTTCCAGAGGATTGATGGCAGATAGTAAGCTCTCTAAGAGTTAGCTAAGTAATAACTAAACCCTCTGATCTGCAAAGTCATAAAAGTTCTTAGGCCAAGGAGCGGGTAGAAACAACTTTATTTTCTCTGCACCTCCCCCCACCCTTTTCATTCTTGGATACTGTCCCTCATAGGGGCACCAGTTACCCTAGTCCAGGATCTGACTACGTCTGCATCTCTCTTCTTTCTCACAGAGGGTGCGGATGGGCCCTTCTTCCTCTCCTATCCCCTCCCCATCCCCTAGTCCCACCGACCCCAAGCGCTGTTTCTTCGGGGCCGGCGCTGGACGTCTGCACATCTCGGACTTCAGCTTCCTTATGGTTCTAGGAAAAGGCAGTTTCGGGAAGGTCAGATTCCTGGGGCTCTGAGGGAAGGGAAGGATGTCTGGAGGGTGGTCACATTTCTGGTCCTTAGAGGAAAATAGGAGGTGAGGGACGCTAGGCTACTGAGTCCCCAGAAAGGGTTTGATGGGACCTCTGGGGTCCCTGGAGAGGACAGAAATAAACATGTGGATTGTTTTCCCTGAGGGAGTGGTTGGCAGTCAGGGCACCAGATACCCTGAGCAGAAGAAAAAGGACCTGAGATTCTTTTTCTCTGTGTCCCTGGAAAGGAGGGGCAGGGACCTGCAACCCCCCTCACACCCCTGGGGTTCCCGAGACAACGGGGTCTTTGGGCCCCTGTGCTTAGGTGATGCTGGCTGAGCGCAGGGGCTCCGATGAACTCTACGCCATCAAGATCCTGAAGAAAGATGTGATCGTTCAGGACGACGACGTGGACTGCACCCTGGTGGAAAAACGCGTGCTGGCTCTGGGGGGCCGAGGCCCAGGAGGCCGGCCCCACTTCCTCACCCAGCTCCACTCCACGTTCCAGACCCAGGTAAGGACCGAGAGGGCGGAGGCTGGCCCAGAGCCCTGCCTCATCCCCTCACCCCACTACGGTGGATCAGGCATGTGCTCCAGGATTCTCAGCTGTGGCCAGACCACAGAGCTTCGCACACTCCGCGTGGGCGTGGCCAGATGGACGGGGCCCTGAGTGGGCGTGGCCAGGCACGTGGGGTCCTGTGCAGTGAGCTTGGTCTCGAGTGTCGAGTGGGTGGAGTGTCGAGTGGGTGTTTCTGAGTAAAGGGTTGTTGAGTAAAGGAATGCGAGGAGGAGACTGTCTTCGGAGTGGGTGTGCCCAGAATTGCGCTCCGAGTGACGAGGTCGTCTCTCGGATTCCAAGAGAAGGACGCATCAGAAAGGTTTTCTCAAGATGTGGAATGGGACAAGGAGTCTGAACCGTCAGGGGTTTGAGAGGGCGTGACTCCACTTCCTAGAACTCTGAATGGGCGTGGCTAGATTCCTGGATGTTTACATTGTTGTCATCATCAGCATCAGTTGCAGGTGAGGCCTGAACAACTTCGGTTCCTAACAGGTGGCCAGAACTGCATATGGGTGTGAGTGGGTGTAAAAGAGTCTTCACGTCCTGGCTGGTGGCTCAGTGAATTGGCACCGGCCTGTGAACCCAAAGGTCGCCGGTTCAATTTCCAGTCAGCACACATAACCAGGTTGCAAGCCAGGTCCCCAGCTGGAGGCAGGTGAAAGACAACCATGCATAGATGTCTCCCTGTCTCTCTTTTTCTCTGCCTCTCCCCGTCCTCCCCCTCTCTGGAAATAATAAATAAAATATTTTGAATGAAGATTTTATTTATTATTTTTCAGAGAGAGGGGAAGGAAGACAGGCAGAGATGAAGAGAAACATCAATGTATGGTTGCTTTTCGCCTGCCTCCAGCTACGGACCTGGCTGGAGACCTGGCTTGCAACCTGGTTATGTTGCCCTGGCTGGGAATCGAACCAGCGACCTTTGGGTTCACAAGCTGGTGCCTTATCCACTGTGCCACCAGCCAGGGCAATGAATAAAATCTTTTTTATTTTTTAAAAAGATTTTATTCATTATTTTCCAGAGAGAAGGGCAGGGAGGGAGGAAGAAAGAGAGAGAAACATCAACTATGGTTGCCTTTCACCTGCCTCTTGCTAAGGACCTGGCTTGCAACCTGGTTATGTGCCCTGATTGGGTTCACTGGCTCGTGCCTTATCCACTGAGCCACAGCCAGGGCCAAGACTGGACTTTTAGAGGTGCTGCTTCATTCACTTGGAATACTGAGTGCACAGGCTGACAGGGAATGCCTGGCGGGGGGCCTGCCCTCACTCTAAGCCCCGCCCACTTCTCCCCAGGATCGCCTGTATTTCGTGATGGAATATGTCACTGGGGGCGACTTGATGTACCACATTCAGCAGTTGGGAAAGTTTAAGGAGCCCCATGCAGCGTGAGTCTCGGCCAGGGTGAGGGTGGAAGAAAGCTGGAAGGGGGTGGAGTCCAGCCATTGACCTCTGACTCCCCACCCCCTCTTCTAGGTTCTACGCAGCGGAAATTGCCATAGGCCTTTTCTTCCTTCACAATCAGGGCATCATCTACAGGTAAGTAGTCCCATGCCTTTTCCTGGAGGAGATCAGGCCCCTAGAGGGGAAGGGATTTTAACTTACTTACGGGTCTAGCCCATTGGGATCTATTTCTACTCAACCCACCCTGCACTCCCAGGGACCTGAAACTGGACAACGTGATGCTGGATGCTGAAGGACACATCAAAATCACTGACTTTGGCATGTGCAAGGAGAACATCTTCCCAGGGACCACAACTCGCACCTTCTGCGGGACCCCAGACTACATAGCCCCTGAGGTAAGGCCAAGTCTGCTGAGTGGGTGTGACTGGTCGTCTTGTATTCATAATGAGGGAGATTTGACCTTGGGGTCTTTACAGGATTGGTGGGCGTTCTAACGGAGAGCAGCGCTGAGCTTTTCAAAGTGGGCGGAGCTGGGTCTTTAAACAGGCAAAATGGGTGGGCCCTGTGGGTGAGCCTTATAAAAGAGTGGGGCCAGGTGTAGGAATTCCAAGAGAGCGGGGCTGGCCTTTGCTGGACTACTCGGAATAGGTGGAGACAACTCCCAGTTAGTCTGAGTGAGTGGGCCCCCCCTTCCCCGCACAGAACACTAAGCCTCTGGAGGCTGTCTCCTGAATATTCCAAGTGGGGAGAGTATGCTCTGGCTTTGTAAAGGGGTGGAGCTAACGATCTGACTGCATAGATTGTGTTGGAGGAGGAGGTGATCTTCCCAGGTGATTCAATGCCAGTTCGAAGTAACCAAGGTCCATGGTTTAAAAACCATGGCTGGTAATCAGAGTCACCTGGGGAGGTGTGAAACACGCACACATATTCCTGCCTCTGATTCTGGCCTGGAAACATCTATTTTGTTTTATTATTTACTTACTATAATTTTTAAAAGATTTTATTTATCATTTTCAGAAAGAGGGGAAGGGAGACAGGTAGAGTGGGAGAGAGTGGCATCAATGTATGGTTGCCTTTCACCTGCCTCCAGCAATGGATCTGGCTGGAGACCTGGCTTGCAACCTGGTTATGTGCCCTGGCTGGGAATCAAACCAGTGACCTTTGGGTTCGCAGGCTGGTGCCTTATCCACCGTGCCACCAGCCAGGGCCTATACTCATTTGTTTAGAGGGAAGAAAAGGGAGGGAGAAAGAGAGAATGAGAAACAGCCATGTGTGGTTGCCTCTGACCTGCAACCAAGGCATGTGTCCTGATTGGGGGGGAGGGGATCAAACCATGAGCATTTGGTTTACAGGCCAGCACTCAGTCCACTGAGCCACACTGGCCAGGGCAAAACATCTTATTTATTTATTTACTTATCTATTTACTTAAAGCTTTTAGTATATGTGCTGCCAAAGCAAGCACTATTTATTAAATTATTTTATTTATTTTTAGAGAGAGGGGAAGGGAGGGAGAAAGAGAGGGAGAGAAACATTGATGTGCGAGAGGTATATTGATCAGTTGCCTCTTACACATCCCAACCTGGGGACCCAGCCCGTAACCCAGGCATGTGCCCTGACCGGGAATCAAACTGGCAACCTTTCACTTCATAAGTCAGCACTCAATCCGCTGAGACACACCAGCCAGGGTGAAGTACCTACTTTAAATAGTCCCCTCTAGATGAATCTGAAATCCATTCCAATATAAGAATCCCTGGTCTCTGAAGTTGAGCCCTGTGTGCATGATACTATAAGGAGAGGGTCCAGTTACCTAAATATTCTAGATGGGTGGGATTGGGAGTTGGCTCTTAGGTTGCCTTTTTATTTGGGACCAGAGGAATAAATAAAATAAATTTTAAAAAAATAAAGCTTGTTTCCCAGATTTCCTGAAGAATGGAGCTCCAGCCAAGGTATTCTTGGTGGGAAGAATTTGTGATGGATATGCTTAAAGTGGGTAGGGTGCCCAAGGGTTGAAGCCAGAAGGGTTCTGTGATTTTTAAAATGTTTTAAGATTTAATTTTACTGTTGTTGTATTACATCCATCCCATTTCCCCTCCCCTCTCTCCCCTTCCCCACCCACCCGCACCCCCACCCCAAAGTCAGTCCCGCTTGTTGTCCATGTCCAGGGTTCTTCCATGCTAATTTCTTGACTAAACTGCTCCCCTTCTTTGCCTACTCCTTCCCCATTCCCCCTCCCCATCCCCTCTGCACATGAAGGTCTATTCATTGTATTCATGTATCTGGTTCTGTTTTTCTTGTTTGTTTTGTTCATTAGTGTCCTGTGATTCTTAAAGCACAAAACTTGAGTTCTTGCCTTCCATTCTCCCTCCCTTCCCCAAATAGATCATTGCCTACCAGCCCTATGGGAAGTCTGTCGACTGGTGGTCCTTTGGGGTTCTACTGTATGAGATGTTGGCGGGACAGGTAAGGGAAGCTGGGGAGAGGCTGACCTGGCTAAAGGCAACACAAAGTGAGGCACCACCTGTTACGTGGCCTTTGTCTCAGGAAAAGCCTGGGAAGGAAGGTATATAGTCTAAGGAAGTGCTAAGAGACTGGGAAGACGGTCAAGCCCAGATAGCGATGTCTGTGGCCTTGAAGCATTGTCTCCCCACTATGCGATGGAGGCCTTTGCAGAATAACCCTTTAAAGTGCATACAATGAAATAATAGGGTTATAAAAGAAATAAGCATATTAAACTATGACCACCAATACTTTGAAAGTTTCACTGAATCTAATTTAACCAACTAAATCAATTGAATATCAGTGAAGACAGTTGCCTAACTATTAAACTATTGGGATGTGGACATATATGTGATATCCTACTAATATACTAAATAGTAACATCTTGCAGGAATAGATAGTACATAAGAATATCTACGAGTAGTCCTGAAGTAGAGATGACCAATGTTTTGAGATACCTGCAACTCTAATGCAATAAAAAATAATAATAATCTGTGATTTCTGTTGGTGATGAAGCCACAAGTCTTGTGGCTGTGGTTTGTCGTCTACATCCATCATTAAAGGAACGGCTAATTCTTTTAAACAACAAAGATGCATTTTTCCCATCCAAGTTTATGGGCACCCCCAATGGTATCAACCCCCTCTAGACCCCACATTAAGAATTTGTACCTTGATGTTGCTCTTCCCAACCCCAGAGGAGAGGAGACCACTCATCCAACCAGAACACTTGTGTAGTTTTTCCTGCTGTTTTCTCTGTCTTCTAGTTAAGCGACATATTGTCTAATTAATGCCCTGCTGATTTACACAGCAGATCAAGAGAGACAGAGCAGCAAAGAGGTGCCAAGAGCTGAAGCATCTGACATGGGAAACCAAAGTGACTGGGGTGGGGTGGGGGGTAAAAATAAAGCTTTGTGGTTTGCTCACATATTTTTCTTAGGAAGCGTGCATGTGGGAGGGGGCTTGTGTTTGCAGTGGGGGATGAAGGTGTGGGAGGTGAGGAGAGGCAGTCCATCAAGTCTCTGACTTTTTATCCCTTCAATTTCCTTAGCCCCCCTTTGATGGGGAAGATGAGGAGGAGCTGTTTCAGGCCATCATGGAACAAACCGTCACCTACCCTAAGTCGCTCTCCCGGGAAGCCGTGGCCATCTGCAAGGGGGTGAGAACCCTGACTCCCAGATTGCCCAGGACTCACAGTCCCCGAGTGCCACCACCCAGGGCCGCCCACACAGTGTCTCTGTGCATGTCAGAAAGTGGCTCCCACTCCTCACGTCACTTTCCTTCCATCTGCTGGAAAAGTTTATGTAACAGCAATTTTGTTAGAACAATAATTTACTGCCCACTGCCACCTCCAGTTCAGGAATGGCCCCTGTGCCATTCTCTTTGGCTGCCCCCACTCCCCAGCGCACTCAGGAAGGGCCAGAGGCAGAGCCTGCCTCTCTGGAACCAGGTGGGTCAGCTGAACCTGTCTCCACCATTTGTCCTTCTCTGGGACCCTGGGCAAGTCAATGAAACTCTGGGAGCCTCAGTCTCCTTATCCGGGGTTCAGAGTTAGTGCAGGAGGAAGAACATGGCCAACAGCAGCTTTTCCCAGGGTGTCAGTGCATTTCTGCTCCTGGCTCCTATCTCCATGTTCCCCTGACTGTCTCTTTCTCTCTCTCTTTGGGTTTCTGTCTCACCCCCCATGTCTCCATCTACACGTGTTGGGGCTTTCTGTGTCTCTCCCTTATCTGTGTCCTTTGGAACCCGTCTACCTCTTGCATCTCTGTTCCTCTCTCTCCGTTGCCTTCCTCCCCCAACTCGTACACATGCATTTTGGGTGTCTGTCCTCTCTCTGCATTTCCTTCCTCCAACCTTTCTGAGTCTCTGCTTTCACATTGGGTCCACATCCGTCTCTCTGAGGGTCTGTCTCCTGGGTCCCCGTCCTCTGTCCTATCACCTTCATTGTTTATGTTCTCTGGGTCCCTACCCCCTCCTGACTCTTCTCCTCTCTCTCAACCTCCATTCTCTCCCTTTTTTGGGGGGGTCTTCAATCCCTCTTCTTCCCTGCCCCCCCACCATGCTGTCCCTCTCTCTTCCTCACTCTCCCCACTCTGAGATTCTTCCCTTGTCCCTTCCTCTCTTTCTGGGCCTTTACCTTCCTCTTTCTCTGAGTCTCTGCCTTCATATCTGGTCTCTTCTCCTCTCTGGGGGTTTGTCTCCTGGGTCCTCATCCCTCTTTTCTCTGGGTCTCCAACCTCTCGTTCCCTCCCTCTTTCTTTCTACCCC
The DNA here is from genome assembly GCA_004026585.1 of Noctilio leporinus. Taxonomy (NCBI): domain Eukaryota; kingdom Metazoa; phylum Chordata; class Mammalia; order Chiroptera; family Noctilionidae; genus Noctilio; species Noctilio leporinus. Next base: position 36,395 of record PVIW01004115.1, on the reverse strand, counting down.
TCCATCTCCTCGGATTCTTTCCTCTTGCTGGGTTTCTCTGGCCCATGTCATACCCTCTCGCCCTGGTTTTCCCGGAGCCTGCGGGTTTGGGTTTCATCTCCCCAATTCTCACTCATTCTCTTTATCTTCCTTTTGCTCTCCGCACTTGCTGTTCTTCTGTCCCTGGATCACTATGTTTGTGTCTGTCTGTTCCCCCGTCCTTGTCTCTCTCTTTCTCTCCTTCTCTGGGCCTCCGTGTCCGGGACTTGTCTGTCTGTCCGTCTCTCTGTGTTCCCTGCAGTTCCTAACCAAGCACCCTGCCAAGCGCCTGGGCTCAGGGCCGGATGGGGAGCCCACTATCCGCGCTCATGGCTTTTTCCGCTGGATCGACTGGGAACGGCTGGAGCGGCTGGAGATCCCACCCCCGTTCAGACCCCGCCCGGTAGGTCACCTTCCAGAACAAAACCTTGTTCCGTGGGGGCGGGACACTCGGGCTCCCCAGTACCCACATGAGAAGGTGGGAGCGGGGCTATGGCTGAGGAGGCCACTGAAGGAGGCCCAGGGGCTCTGAGGATGTGCAGGGATTCCAAAGGAGACTGGAGGTGTATTTGGGGGACAGGGACCGGTACCCAAGCACCGTGTTTCCCACAGTGTGGCCGCAGCGGCGAGAACTTCGACAAGTTCTTCACGCGGGCGGCGCCCGCGCTGACCCCTCCCGACCGCCTCGTTCTGGCCAGCATCGACCAGGCCGACTTCCAAGGCTTCACCTACGTGAACCCAGATTTTGTGCACCCGGATGCTCGCCGCCCCGTCAGCCCAGCGCCCGTGCCAGTCATGTAACCCCACCAGCCACCACTAGATGTCCCCACGGCTCCCTCTGCCGCGCCAGCCTGGGCTGCACTTCACCATCTCCTCTTCCATTCTAGATCCTGCTCCCCGGCGTTCTGGCCTCTGCTCCCCTGGGTGCTAGGCCCCCTTGCCTAGCATTCCTGGCATTCTCAACGCCGCACAGTCTCCAGAGCACTTCCGTGCTCTAGATTCTGCAGAGCCGAGCCCTAGTTTCTCACCCACCTTCGTGTTCTGGACTCTCCTGGTGGAACCTTGCTCTACCAGGTTCCAGAACCCCTGTCACCATCATCCTCACTCCATGGGGCGCTAGACTCCACCTTGGTAGAATTCCTCTTCCTCTTCTCCTCCTCCTCCTAATCCTAATTTCCCTTCCTCTTTCCTCTTCCTCTTCCTTTTCTTCTCCTCCTCCTAATTCTAATTCTCCTTCCTCTTTCCTCTTCCTTTTCTTCTCCTAATTCTTCTCCTTCTTCTTCTTCTTCTTCTTCTTCTTCTTCTTCTTCTTCTTCTTCTTCTTCTTCTTCTTCTTCACCTTCTCCTTCTCCTCCTCCTCCTCCTCCTTCTTCATCTCCTCCTCCTCCTCCTCCTCCTCTTCCTCCTTTCTCTTCCCTCCTCCTCCCTTCTCCTCCCTTCTCTTCCTCCTCCTCCCTTCTCCTTCTCCCTCCTCCTTCTCCTCCTCCTGCTTTTACTTTTCCATTCTGGGAAATAGTCTCATGGGGTGAGCTGTTCCAGGCTCAGGTTTCTGGACAAGCCCCCACCTCCAAGGCCCCACTCACCCCCCACTTCATTCTGGAGTAAGAGGGAGGCTGTGCCCCAGTGCTCCAGTGCCCTCTTCCACACTCAGGGGATGCCTGGGGTGTGTGGAAGATCCTTTCCCTGGCTGTTCTCAACCAGCTTTCATTCTAGCCCCTCCCCCCATCCTAAACCCAGCCCAGCTCGCCTGCCAGGTGCATGGCTTGAGTCCTGCTCGGAACCCCACTCCAACCCCGTGCCTGCCACTCTCCACTCTCGGGGACTCCCCCTTCCCCAGCTCCTCTTCTCTTTGCCTCTCCCATCGGCCACATCTGCTGGAGAATAAACTTGGGATGCTGACGCTGAGGTGTTTGAATGTTTTCTTCTAAGCTTGGAGAGTGAAGGGTGTGTGGAGGAGGGACAATGACTGCCCATAGAAGCAAACAGGGGCGGGGGCAGAGAGACAGGGAAAGTGCTGAGAGCCACAACGTGAGAAAGAACAGAGACCCAGAGAGACGGACCCACAGAGAGGACCAAAGGACACACGTGTCCAAGGAGGTGGCAATCCACTGACAGCATCAGGGACACACCCGTGGCACAGGGACACCAGCATGCAGGTACTTACCCAGAGCATCACACAAGCTCACAGGCACACACCACCCAGACTCTGGGAAGTCCTGAGCAAGGAAGATGAAAGGCAAATATCCCACCGAGACACCTGGAGATTCCACCAGAGGGACTGACCCCATGACAGACACCTAAATGGCCAGAACTCTGAGCTTAAGTACCAGCAACCAGGCAGCAGGCAGTCAGACGTGCCCTCTGGGCCTCCTTCCTTTGACCCACTTGTAAGGGGGGGGAGGGGGTGGAAAGGGTAGTGCAGTTGGACTACACACCCCAGCAGACACCGCAGCCGCGGACCCTTCCCCCCACCCAAGTGCGGGCCCCCTGGCTGCCAGTCCTGATGGGAAATGTAGTTCCTGGATGGGGCAGGCTGGTCGAATGGTGTGCCTATGTCTGTGTTTGGAAGGACTGAGCCCCAAACCTTTCTAGGCTCCTTTGGGGAGCCCCGACACCTCTTGGTTCCTCTTGGATTTCCGGGACTCTGTCCAGTTGGATGCTGGGGCTCTCTCTGTCTCATTCAGCACCGCTGCGTACCCCCACCCAGTGCCCATGGCTCCCAGCCCCCGCCCCCCAGCTCCGACCCTCGGAGGGCAGCCTGCCCCTTTAAGAGTGGCCCCGCTGACATCACGGCGGGGGGGGGGGGCTGGCCTGGCGCCCGGCTCCGCGGAGGCTGCAGGACCCGGCTCTGCTCTGCGCCCGCCTGCTGCTCTGGGGACCCCAGCCTGGGACGCCCCCTTTCGCTTCCTCCAGCCGCCCAGACCCCAGGCTCCGCCCCAGGCCTGGCCAGAGCCCCAGTGCTCATCAGGGGACCCCAAGGATTGCCCCTGCTGTCTCTCCTCTCAGGGTCTCTCTCTCCCCCTGTCTCTCTGCCTGGCTCAAGGTGTCTGGGTCTCAGCACCTCAGCCCAAGGCCTCTGAGCGCCCCGCGTCTCTTCCTGTCTGACCTCTTCACTTCCAGCGCCCCAGAGTTTCTGAGCGTGGGGAAGCAGGGGTCTGGGACCCGCTCTCTGCCCCACCTTCTCTCTCTCTCTCTCTCTCTCTCTCTCTCTGTCCCCCCACCCCCTTTCCCTCTCTCTCCTCCGTCTCCAGATCTGCGAGTCTCAGGACTGCTCAGCCTCGAGATCTGGGAGTGCCTAGTCCTCTGCCGCCTGCCACCCCTCTGGGCGCCCCTGCCCCTGCCGGAGCTCGGCTCCCTCCCTGCCCTCTCCCTCCCTGCCACCCCCCATTCTCAAGGCCCATCGCCCTCCCTCCCGCATCCTTCCCCTCCCTCCCCGCCCCTCCCCTCCTCCGCGGCAGCCAATGAACGGCCGCGGGTCCCAGCTCCCGGCGTCGTCCGCCGAGTGAGGCCGCGGGCGCGGGGGGTGGGGGGTGGGAGACCGGGAGGGGGCCGGGACGCCGGGCTCCGGGGCGGGGGCGGGGGGCGCGGGCATCGGCGACCCCGGTGGCGGCGGCGGCGGCGGCCGGGGGAAGCCGCGGGGCCGGTCATGCGGCTGCGGGGCCCGCGGCCCGGAGCGTCCGCCCAGCCCTGAGCGAGGTGAGCGCGAGGGGAGGGTCCTGGAAGGAGGTGGGAGGGGGGTTCCCCTTGAGGTGGCTGGGGGACAAGAGTTGGGGCTGAAAGGGGCCAGTGTGGCTCCGGGGGGTGGCATTCCAGCGCTCAGGACGCCCGACTTCGGGAGGCTATGGGGGATGGAGGGACCTCTGGGCCTAGGGAGGACGGCGTCTGAGGGTCCGGAGTGGGGCAACTATGCTCTTCAGGTCCGAGTGGGAAAGACCGTGGACCCTGGGGAGGTTATTACCGACCAGGTTCTCGAAAGAGGAGAGCCTGGCGGAGGGGGAGGGCCTGGCCCGCTAAGAGCTGGAGGTGAGTCTGAGAAAGCGTTCCCGGAAAACGGGGGGGTATGACCCCCCTGAGGTGGAAGGGAGACGTAGTTTGGATTTGGGCTTGGAGAAGGGGATCCGGGGGATCCGAAAGCGCCAGTCCAGAAGAGGCTGGGGGAGAGGATAAGAAGGAGGTTCCAGGTCTCGGGGGGAGGATCCCAAAGGATAAGGGCTGGAAGCTGGCGGAGAATGTGGAGATCTGGGCGGGTCATTTAGAGTGAGGAGGAATCGGAGCTGCGAAGGAGGGGGTGTCCAAGGGGGAATGAGCTGGGTGACAATGAGCCGGGTCCCCTCCGGAGTCGGAGGAGGACAGGGCGGGAGCTGAGGTCAGCTACCTGGGCGAAGGCAATCAGGGTAACTGGGTTTCTGAGGGCGCTAGAAGGGGAGCCTGGCAGCTGGCGGACAAACCCCGGAGCAACCGGCTGGGGGATGGGAGGCAGAGCTGGTGGGAGCTCTGCCACGCTGGGTGGGGGTGGGGGTGGGATAGGGGCACTGGATGCTGAAATGAGGGTGGTGGGGAAAGTTGTCTCTGGCTCCTTACTGGGCTGTGGGCAGAGTTTCAAGGCGAGCGGCGTTCTGGTATAAGATTTTAAGAAGTGGGGTCTCGAATCTTGGCTGCCTTGTTGGGACGTGTTTAGGGGGCTTGACCTTCCTCGTTAAAAAGATGATGGGGACTCTGGTATTCAGAGATGGACATAGAGGTCGCTGGTTGAGATTGGGTGGGGGTCTCATATTGAGTCCCCTAAGTCATGGGGTTGCTTAGTTTGGGGAGAAATTCATGGTGGGGGTGAGGGTGATGGAGAAGGGATCAGGAAGGAGCAACCTAGTTGGAATCTCCAGATTCCTGATTGGAGTTGAGGCGAGTGGGGAGGGGGGGTATCTATGAACAGGAGCTCTCTGGGTTTGAGCATCCAGTGTTACAGGGGTCAGAGTCCTAGCTTGGGAAGGGGAGTGCAGAATCTCTGATAGGGAATGTCAGGGTCATGTGATGGAGGACAACAGAGGTGAGATGCTGGACTTCGGGTTGGGGTTTTTAAGTTCAGAACACCAACCCCTGGTGTAAAGGAGGGTTACCTGTTTGACTGGAGTGCCCTGGCTAGGGCATTGAGTTGGGGGGTGGGGTCGCAGATCATAGTTATGGCATTTGGGAGTCTCCATTCACAATTCTGGCTCCAGGTTTCTGGCCCGAATGTTTTGGGATCCAGCAGCCTTGGATGGAGTTCCAGCATCCCAGGTTCAGGGGTCCACCTGGATTTGGGATTGGGGGGAATTAAGGTTCTGGAATCTCAGGTTAGGGTACCCAAGTGAGGTCAAGCTACAGGATCAGAGTTAAAAGGCCATGGGCCAAGTTCTTGGTGTTAGAATTGGGTGTTAAGGGTCAAGATATGAGTCTAAGAGATTAAACTTAGGTGGGGGCCTCTGCTTAACATCTTAGGTAAACCTGAGGCCAGGGGACTGAGGCCAGGGTATACAGTTAGGGTCCTTTGCTGGTGACCCACTTGGGGGACAGGGACTTCTGGTTTCTATTCAAAGACAGAGTCCAAAGGGGAGGGATCAGTGGATAAAGTCAGGACTGAGGGGGCCTGGGTTAGGGTTTTCTACCCAAGCCACATTGTTCAGCATCTAGTATTGAAGTTTCAACACTCAGGGTCCAGAGACCTAGGTCATGGCTCAGTTGAGGTCACAGGCTCTTGTTGGAGCCTGGTTTTCAGAGTTGGTGGCTTTCATGGGGCACAGGGTCAAGACTGCGGTGTGGGCCTGGGCCTGGTGTTGGAGTGCACCATCACCAGAATAGCTCCAAGTCATGGGCCCAGGCTCAGGGTTTGGGATTCTGGTGGGGCCTAGCATCTGAGGTCAAGGTCTTGGGTCAGGGCATGCAGTTCAGGATGGAGGGCTTGGTTCTGAGGTTGAGAATCTAGAAACTGAATTTCCAGTGGAAGTCATGACACTTGGCACCCGGGTCCAGACACATGGTTGGAGTCGAGGTTCGGTGTCTGGATATGGGCTGAAGATTACGGTTGGAAACCTTGTCCTGGGGTTGGGGGTCTGGTGTGGGGTCTCTGATCAGGATCCAGAGCCAGGGCCCAAGAGTCAGGTTTGGGAAGGCCAGTGCTAGGGTTGAAGGTCCACAGCTAGTGTCACTGGTTCAAATCCAGGGAGGGAGCCATGGGTCAGGCCCCAGAAGTCAGATTTGAGAAGTTTGGGGTTTGGTGTCTCTGGCTTGGTCCAGTGTCTCAGGTGTAGTTAGCCCCATCAGGCCTTTCCAGGGCAGCTTCTGGTCTCTCAGGCCCCGCAGGGCGCCCCCCGCCGCTGAGGATGAGTCACTGCAGCAGCCGCGCCCTGACCCTGCTGAGCAGCGTGTTTGGTGCGTGTGGCCTCCTGCTGGTGGGCATCGCGGTCAGCACGGACTACTGGCTCTACATGGAGGAGGGGACGGTGCTGCCGCAGAACCAGACCACGGAGGTCAAGATGGCGCTGCACGCGGGCCTCTGGCGCGTCTGCTTCTTTGCAGGTATAGAGCTCAGCCAGGTGCACTCAAACCTTGCCGGGGTGGGAGAGTCCTTATCCTCAGTTCCACCTTTTAGGTTCCAGAAATCCAGAAACGGACCCTGTTTCTGTCCTGAAGAGTCAGTTCCTACATGGAGACCCAATTTATAGCCCTCTAGTCCCTGGGTCTAGGCGTCTCCATGCTCATACGATCTCTTGGTCCCTGTCCCGGCTTACAAGTTGTCATCTGGGTTCAGAACTTGTCCCCTGGACAGTCCCATTGTTGAATAAGCAAGGACAGAAAATCCTGTCTCCCAGCGATCACAGACACCCCCTTTGAGGACCCTATCTCCCACTACTGTACTCTCTTTAGGGGCCCAGGAGTCCAGGCACACACACCCGCCTCCATTGGGACCCAGGGTTCCAGCCCTGCCTTCCACCCATGGGCCTGGCCTCAAGGGCAGCTGGCAACAGGAGCTCCCAGACCTGCTCACCCACTTCTGTAACCCCTGGATTGAGCCATCCCCATCCTGGGGTCTCCCCACTGTGCACCATGACCCTGACTGCCTTTCCAGAGCTTAGGGTCTTTTCATCCAGTGCTGCTTTCTTACTTTCCACCCAGGACGGGAGAAGGGTCGCTGCGTGGCCTCGGAATATTTTCTTGAACCGGAGATCAACTTGGTGACGGAAAACACAGAGAATATTCTGAGTGAGGGGAAGCAGGGGGCCTAGGCAACAAGGGGGGCAGATCACAGGGCAGGTTCTGGGAGAAAAAGGCAGGACCAGGGAAGGGGTGGAGTGGAAGGGAAGGAGTGGAGGTTTGAAAGAAGGCAGAGCGGTTGGGTAAGGAGGAGGAGCTGGGTTGAAGGGGCGGAGCCTATACAGTGGGTGGAGCCATCAGGAAAGGGGTGGGGTCGAGCCAAATGAGGTGTGGCCTGAGTAAAGGGGTGGAGTCTGTGGGGGAATGATCAGGGGAAGGGTCTGCGGAAAGGGGAGAAACCATCTCAAATAAGGGGGCAAGGGGATGGTGGAAGTGGAGAGGTCAGGGGAATGGGGAGCTGTCCCAGTGGGTTGTCCCCCTCACCCCTGTCTTTACCCTTACCCCTCCCCCAGAGACAGTGCGCACAGCCACCCCCTTTCCCATGGTCAGTCTCTTCCTCGTGTTCACCGCTTTCGTCATCAGCAACATCGGCCACATCCGTCCACAGAGGACCATTCTGGCTTTCGTTTCCGGCATCTTCTTCATCCTATCGGGTGAGCCCAAGAAAAAGCCTTCCGGGCTAGGGGGCTCTTTTAGATTCCAGGAAGCTGAGGTCCCTCTTCCTTACTGTGTAATCGTGGAGTTGCAGAACCTCTCTGAGCCCTTTTCTCCTGCCTGAGAGGGGGAAGGCAGCGCCCATTCCACACAGGACCAAAACATAGAGAATACTTGCTAGGTGCTAATGATTAGGTGCTACGCTCTGTGCTGATCCTCACCACCCTGTGAGGTGATAACAGATTATAAGGATCTTTATTTCCTGTGCAACATTGTATCTGAAAAAAATTTCAAACAGAAAAGGTGAACAATTTTGGAGTGGACACCTAGGGACCTATCATTTACAGTAACCGTTACCCTATAACTAGACTTGCTCTGCTCTGCATCTGTTCCTGTGGCTATATGTCTACCTATCTTATTATTATTTATTTACCTCTTTATTTTTATGCACTTCAAAGTGAATTGAGGCATCATTACCCTTTACCCTAAATACTTCATTATGCATGCCATTAGCGAGAGTTCAATATGTGTTTATAGTTCTTTTCCTTTAAAAAAAAAAATAATTGATTTGAGAGAGAGAGAGAGAACCATCAATTTGTTGTTCCACTTATTTATACACTCATTGGTTCATCTTTGTATATGCCCTGAATGGGATTCAAACCCACAGACTTAGTGTGTCAGGACAACATTCCAACCAACTGAGCAGCCCAGCCCAGTCCATAGTTCTTTTTCTTTTGAGCTCCAAGTGATCTCACATCCTTCTTATAATATCTCTGCTTGGGAGTTATTATTAGTAATGAATAAAATAGGGGTACTGAGGCCCAGAACTATGCAGAGATTTGCCTAAGATACCAGCATAAGCTGGTGCTCATGGACTCAAGCATCCTGAGTTCTAGAGTAGAGTCCTTTTTGGGGTTCCCCTCTTCGAAGCTGCAGCTCAGTTTGACCTAGTTTAGTCCTACTCAGTCAGGAAAGGTCAGCCTACCCCAGATCAGCTCTAACATGTTTAACTCCCTCCATCTGCTCCAACTAACCCCAATCTATTCTGACTCAGTTCTTCAATTCAACTCAAATTAATTCAACATAATTGAATTAAACTCCATTCTGGCTCTTTGAATCCAGTTGATGTTTTATGAACAAACCCCGCTGTACATCTCATTTCCATTCTGTCCTCTGGGTATTGCTTCTTGGGTTTTGGCTAACAAGAAAGGGTAGAGATCCTTTCTTACCATTTTAATATTCTGGCCCCTGGGGCTCTCACTCAGTTCCCCCCTTTGAGGTGGCTCTGCAAATAATTAAAGATGAATTTTCAAGTATCCCCTCCTTTAGTCCCTTTCCTGCTCCTCACCCAGCTTTCTCTATGCTAAACCACCCTTGTGCCTCCAACCTAAACTGACAAGGCTTTCCAGGGAAACCAGGGTGCAAAATCTGTGTAACCTTGAATCACAGCATGTGGAGCCAGACACTGAGCTAAAATAAGACATGTGGGATCTCGCCATCCCAGAGTGTCAGAGCAAAAGGTCTCATCATTTTTTCAGATGAAAAAAAAAAAAAAATAGTGGCCTAGAGAGAGAGAGAAACTGGAGCATGGAGACTTTATTTAATCCACTCAAAATATTTGAAAGAAAATGCCATTGATTGTGGTGCACAGCATGGGATCAGAAGAGGCAACCTTGCTAGTCAATGGCAGGGCTGGGGTTAGAATTGAGGGTTTTCTCATCACAAAGACCACACTCATACCAGAGTACCAGGATCTTGAAGATCAATGGTGCTGTCAGGGCTGGAAGTCAGGCAGGCCTCTGATGTGACTATTTGAAGGGAACTGAACCCCTTCTTCAAGTTTATATCATAGGCTATGACCTGTGCATCCACTCTAAGGTATCCATCATGTAATTTAAAAAATATTTTTATTTATTTTTAAAAATATTTTATTCATTATTTTTAGAGAAAAGTGCAGGGAGGGAGGAAGACACATCAGTGGAAAAAAGGAAAGAAACATCAGTGTATTATTGCCTTTCACCTGCCTCCAGCTGAGGACCTAGCTGGAGACTTGGCTTGCAACCTGGCTGTCTGCCCTGACTGGGGGATCAAATCAGTGACCTTTGGGTTCAGAGGCCAGAGCCAATACACTGAGCCACCAGCCAGGGGGGAATTTTTTTTTTTAGATAGAGGGGAAGAGAGGGAGAAAGAGGAGAGAAACATTCACACACACCCCAACCAAGGAAGAGGCCCACAAGCCAGGTATGTGCTCTGACCAGGAATCGAACAGGTGACTTCAGTTTGCAGGATGACACCCAACCCAATGAGCCACACCAGTCAGGGCTCCATCATGTACCATCAAGGTTGTGGGTGTGATACCTGAAGGCATTTGCTGCTGGGAACCTGGAAAGGCTGGGGTTCAAGTCCCAACATGTACTGTGTACTACAGCTTTCCTGTGTGGAGCTGTTGTGAGAACAAGTCTTGGTCAGTGATTGGCAAACTTTAGATAGGAAATATTTCAGGCTTTGTGGGCTGTAGGGTTGTAGTGCAAAAGCCAACCAAAGGAAGAGCAGTGAGCATGGCTGTGTTCCAATAACATTATTTATGGACCCTGACTTTAAAATTCAATGTGATTTTCATGGGTTATGAAATATTTTTCTTTGTTTTTGTTCTTCCACACCATGAACACATGGAGAAATCATGCTCATGCTTAGCTCATCAACCATATCAAAACATATGGTGGGACAAATCATAGTTTGCTGACCCCTGGTCTAGATCATGGATGTGAAGGGCCAACCCAGTGGCCATTCTGTCATAACTGTTCAGCCCATGGTAGTTTTAGATACACAAATAGTAGTAGTAACAACAACCATAATAATCAATGCTTGATCAAGTGCCATGGTTTGGGGAAGTTCTATGTGCTTTTTCTTCATCTGGTAAGGCAGATACATCAGTATGCTCTTTTCCCAGTTGAGGAAACAGAAGCAGTCGGAGGTTAAGTTGCTCCTTCACGGAAGCTGTATTCCAATTCAGGCTTTCGCTGTGGCACTATACTGCCCCATAAAAATCTTAAAAAGAGACCCTGGCTGGTGTAGCTCAGTGCGTTGGTGCTGGCCTGGGAACCCAAGGGTCACTGGTTTGATTCCCAGTCAGGGCACATAACCAGATTGCAAGCCAGGTTTCCAGCCAGGTCCGCAGCTAGAAGCAGGTGAAAGGCAGCCACACATTAATGTTTTTCTCTCTTCCTTCCTCCCTCCCTGCCCTTCTCTCTAAAAATAATGAATAAAATCTTTTTTTTTTAATCATAAAAATTAAGGTGATTTTAAAAAGGGGGGAAAGGCTGGAAATAGTACCAATATCTCAGATCTTGGAACAAAATGATCTGGTCTAACCACCTCAGGTTCCTAATAATAAAACCCAGGGGAAAGGAGAGAGGAGGGAGAAGAGAGAAAAGAAGAGGGAGGGAGAGGGAGAGGGGGATGGAGAGAGAGAGAGAGGGAGAGGGAGAGAGAGATTGCTGGATGTCTAGGAGGTGGTGGAGCTGGCATTCAGTCGGTCCTGGGAAAAGCAGTGGTGGAAGTGTTGGGGCAATAGAGGGATAGGGTCACACTGGGCATTAAACACCCCTCAGAGATCTGTGTTGGGAGATGGACTAGGGGAAGATGCGCAAACCAGGGAGGAAGCTTATGCAGTGGTCTGAGCAATAGCAGATAAGAGCTGGGGCTGGGAGGATAAAGAGGACTTCATGGCTTTGAAAGAGAAGAATATTGACAGAAAAAAAATCAATAGAATCAGATGGCTCACTGAGTTTGGTGAGAGATGGGGTGAGGAGGCTGACATGGCATTGATTTTTCCTTTTCCAGATCATAAAAGGCATGCTTTCTGGGTATGGTTCCTATGAACCCCTGACCCTCAGAAACATGTTCTATGCATGTGCTCATTTATTCACTCATCAAACATTCACAGAGATATCCTACGTACCAGCCTCTGTGCTGGGCACTGGAGACATGGCTGAATCCCAAATGAGAGTCTACATGCAGGTGCTCACAAAACAGCCCCAATTGCATATTCATCAAAGTATGTCCCATACCACTTAAATTCTTCAGTGCTTTGATGAGTTCGCATTGCACTTAGAGATTGTCCAAACTCCTCCTGCTGTCCCTTCATGGCTCAGTTACTGCTCAGATCTGTGACCTCATTTCCTAACCCACTGACAGTCCCTGCTTTGCTTGTAACTTCAGACACACTGGCCTCCTGCTACTCTCCCTTAAAATGCAAACCTGAGTGCCACCCAAGGACTTTTACACTCACTAGCCCTCCATACTCAGAAGTCTCTTTCCCCTGATTCTCACAGGATGGGAAAGTTCCCTCTCTGACAGTTTCTCTCTCTGACAACAGTATGGAATATTGACTTGCCCCCTCTACTATTCTAGCCCTTGTTTTGTTATCATTTCTTAGCACTGTTGCTATTGTCAGTCATCTTGTTTTCTGCCCCATCCCACTGGAATGTAAAATCTGAACGTCAGGGAACTTGACACCTATCTCCCGAGTCTAGATGAGTTGCTGGCACAAAATACGTATTGAAACATTTTGAATGAATGATAAGGGCCAGCTGGAAAGCTGGAAAAGGGGACATGTATTCACCTGACACAGCAGGGTGGTGGGGAGGGTGGGAGGGACCAGAATTCCAACAGGAGGTGACATCTAAGTTGATGGCACTGAAACAGCGAGGGGGACTTTTTCAAGTGAAGAAAAAATAGGGGTTTTGTATGACGTTGGAATTTATAGCATGTGTGATCTAGCAGTGAGAGCTAGTGGACGCATGTGTCGCTCTCCATGGTCCTGAAATGCTATAGTTCTAAAGCCAGGGCGTGTCTATTCCGGTTGGAATGTAGGTGATTCTTGCGTACTGAGCTCTAAGAATTCTGGAACAGATGCAGCTGGAGGGGTTGGGGGAGAGCTGGGTTACAGAGAAGTGGAGGGAGAAAAAGAGGAAAGAAGAAAAAAGTGTTATTTTCGGAGAACGAGAGCCAGTGTGAAATGCCCAGGAAGGAGAAAGAATGACAGAAATAATTTACCTTCTGACATTGTTTTTATTTAACATTCAATTTGTAAAAGCAAAAGCACAACCAAACCTTTGTGTTTGTACATGTTTTTTTTTTTTCTCATCAACCCCTACTCCTGACTGTCCTGATGGGGAGTGTTTGTTATTTAGAACTGTTAGGTGAAACACGGGACTTAAGGTTGAGACAGGTGTGGTTAGCAGGGTTTGAGTCATAAACAGCCTGGACTACCATGCTATAAAATTAATACCTTTACCTGTGTATAGTAAGGAGCCAGTGGAAGAGTTTCCATAAGAAAAGAAAAGAATCCAGTATGGGTTTTTAGAAAGAACCAGTTTCTAAAACAAGGTGATGAGGATTTTGGGGGCGTGTACAAGCATAGAAGTAACCTTAGCTGGGTCAGAAGATTCAGGTTTGCAAAAGGGGTGCAGATTCATGAAAGGTTCAGGAAGTAAGATGGACAGGACTTGTTGATGGCGTGTCCTTGACAGATGAGAGAGCAGAATCAAGATGACCCCCTGACCTGATGAGGGTACCCAGGTGAGGGTAGTTCTGGGCTCCCTTTGGTATTCCTTTCCTAGAAACCTGCTCACCTGTCAAGACTTACTTGAGATGCCTTTCCCCCTTGTAATACATCATGGTTCTTCTCTTTTTAAATGTCAACATTATAGGATAGTATAAGTTCAAAGTGCTGTAAAAGTTCAGAGCAAGAAAAGGTTAATTCTTTAAGGAGGTTGAGAAATGGTGGTACTTAGAGTGGATTTAAAAGAGGAAGAAGTTAGGAGCTTTTCTGGAAGTTCCAGGTGCAAAGCAGGGATATTAATCCATTTGGGTAGTATTGATTACATGCCGGATCTTGTGCCAGATATTAGGAATGCAGATGGAGACACGGTAAATTAGTTTCAAGCGTCCTAGTAGGGGTGGAGAGATGTGTGGCCAAAACATTCTAAATACATGAAAAAGATAATGTCAGATGGTGATAAGTGCTATGAAGAAAAATGAAGCAGGTTAAGGGGAAGGAGAGTGATGTGGAGGGGTCATTATTTTATCTCACCTCAGTCCCTCTGACATTTTTAGTGGAAACTTTAAAATCTATAGAATAGTACAATGAACACTGGAATACTGTCTGACATCTAAATCCAACTAGATCTACATTTTCTAATGTTTTGTCATTTACCCCCTTCCCTCCCCTCCCACCTCCTGCCACACACACATTTTTGGCTTTACCATTTGAAAGTTAGTTGCAGGCATCATAACAGTTTCTCTAAACATGTTATAATCATATGAATCTCTAACAGTAGGGATGTGCTTCTAGGTAACTACAACATCATTATCACGCTGAGAAATTTTATAATAATTCCACAATATAATTCATTCCATTTTCCAACTCAGTGGTTTCAAGAATGCCTTTTAGCACAGGCTGAGTAGCTCAATTGATTACAGCATTGGCCTAACATGCCAGGGTTGTGGGCTTGTTTCCCTGGTCAGGGCACATACAAGAATCAACCAATGAATGCATCAATAGGTGGAAAAACACATCGGTGTTTCTCTCTCCTGTTTTCTCTCTTCCTTCCTCTCTCTCTAAAAAATCAATAATTTTTAAAAAAGCCCTTTGTAGTTTTGCCCCCGACCAGATTCATACATAGAATTGGGTTAATGTCTCTTTTAGTCTAGACTAATTCTTCCACTATTTTATTTACACCAGTGACTTTTAAAATGTACTTCATTTTAAAAATACAGAAAGAATAGTATAATGAAATGCCACACATCCTTTACTGAGTTTCAACAATTACCAACATATGGTGAATCTTTTTTTTAGCCACACTGCCATACCTTCCTTCTACACTTCACTACATTATTTTAAGGCCAGACTCATGCATGAAATCATCTTGTCCACAAACACTTTTGCATCTATCTGAGAAATTAGCATTTTGTTATTTAACGTAGCCACAGCACCGTTATCATGCCCAAACAATTAAGAATAGCTTCTTAATATCATTTAATATTTAGCAAGTGTTCAACATCCCCTCTTGTCTCGTAAATGCCTTTTTTTACAGTTACTTTGTGGTAAATTGGGATCCACATTCCACTTGTGCATTCAGCTGATAGATCTCCAAAGCCTCTTTTAGTCTGTAATAGTCCCTTTCCTGTTTTTTCCTTGCCATTTATTTGTAGAAGAAATCTGGTTATTTGTCTTGTAGAATTCCCAGGCCTTAGATTTTTCCAGTTGCATTCCTGCATCATGGTTTAACATGTCCATCCATCCCTGTACCTTCTTGTAACACTGTTGTTGATCAGGTCCAGGTTTGCTCTTTTTCTTTTTTTCAAAATTACTTTATAGATTGATGGTACTGTTTATATCTGACTGTATTACATTGGAGACGTAACATCTGGTTATCTCTTTTGGAGATGTGAAGACTGATCATTGCTTCCCATGTTATCAGCTTGACCCTCGTCATCATCCTCTTGTAGAACAACCTGGATTTGTTTCATTGGTTCTTTGTGGCATCGTTTAATTTATTCCTCTTTCCTTTGTATTTTCTGCACTTATGTCTAGACAACACGGAAGTTATGTCTAGACAACCTTTCACTGATGAGATTCAGGTTAAACGTGTCTGGCAAGAAGATTTAGAGAAGCTGTGTTCTTTAGATTTTTATTTCAGGTAGTAGAGCATGTCGGGTAGTTCCACCATGAGTAGCCCAAAGAGAGAATCTCTGAGTTTTAATGGATTGATTGATTGGAGAGAGAGAGAGGAAGGGAGGGAGGGAGAGGGGAGAGAGACAGAGAGAGAGAGAGAGAGAGAGAGAGAGAGAGAGAGAGAGAGAGAGAGAGAGAGATTTGTTGTTCTACTTATTTATGTATTCTTTGGTTGATTTTTGTATTGTATGATCCCTGACTGGGCATCAAATCTGTGACCTTGGTATAGCAGGATGCAGATTTGATATTCTAACCAACTGAACTATGCAGCCAGGATTATAGTACAAAGTTTGAATACTAGGTAAATGAGGTGGTCATTAGAGTTCTCCATTGAGCAGGGGCCTTTTCCTCTTTACAATGAATAAATAGCCTGTAGGTAACACTTTGGCAACCTGGGGAAAAATCCTGTTTAGTGATAATTATTTTTTTATTATAGTTGATGTACAATGTTATATTAGTTTTATTGCTTTTCGGCCTTCTGGCAAAGATCAACTGTAATATTATATTAGTTTCAGGTGTACATCACAGCTATCAGACATTTATATAACTTACAAAGTGATCCCCCTGATAATTCTAGTACTCCTGGCATCATACATGGTTTATTACAATATTATTGAACATATCCCTTATGCTGGACCTTACATCCCATGACTATTTTGTAACTATCAATTTGTACTTCTGACTCTTGGGGATGCCTATCTTATTTAAAAATCTTAAATTTTGGAAGTAATTAAAACCTATAGAAAAGCTTGAAAAATAATACAATTAACTCATAGCTATCCTTCATCTAGACCAATTTTTAACATTTTGGCACATACGCTTTTATCTAGCTATCATCTCTATCCATTCGTCATCTATCTTTATGCCTCTATCCATCAATTATCTATCATCTATCTAGCTTTCTTTGATGCACAACACTCATCTATATATATCTATATCTAATTATTATTTATCATCATCCTTTTCTCTCACCCGTTTTATCTATGTTGTATTCATCTATTAATACCTATCATGTATTTATATCATCCATCTATCTGTAAAACCACTTGAATATAAGGTGCAAACACTTCACCCTTAAACCCTTCAGCTAGTATCTTCTACGAATAAGTGTACTTTCTCTTCTACCCACAGTGCAACAATTGAATTCAGGATGTTTAACCTTTATACCACACTATGGCCAATACACAGTCTATATTCTAATTTCACCAGTCATCCCAGTGCTTTCCTTTATAGTCTCCCCCTCATTTGGGATCCAATCTAAGATCATGCTTTGTAGTTCCTTGTCATGTCTTTTTCATCTCCTTTAATCTTTTATATAGCTCCTATGCCTTTAAAAAAATTAGCTTTCATGTTGACTTTTATTGAAGAGTGCAGTCAGTTGTGCTGTACAGTGCCCCAGTTTCCTCAGGAGTGGATTCAGGTTACACACTTTCAGCAGGAACATGACATAAGTGAAGAAGAGGCAGGCTGTCATTGGAAGATCATGGTGCCAGTCTGCCCATTACTGGTGATGACAGCTTCTAGCCCTTGGTTTAGTTGGTGTCTGTCAGGTTCCTTTACAATAGAACTTGTTTTTTGGTATAATCTATTTTTTTGTATTTTTATTTTTGAATTACAGTTGACATTCACTATTAAATTAGCTTTAAATGTACAACACAGTGATTAGACATTTAGATAACTTATGAGATGCCCTGGCTGGTAGCATAGTGGATAAGGCACTGGCCTGCGAACCCAAAGGTCACTGGTTCGATTCCCCAGCCAGGGCAACATAACCAGGTTGCAAACCAGGTCTCCAGCCAGGTCCGTGGCTGGAGGCAGGTGAAAGGCAACCATACATTGAGGTTTCTCTCCCTCTCTGCCTCTCTCCTTTCTTCTCTAGAAATAATAAATAAAATCTTTTTAAAAATAGATAACTTATGAGGCGGTCCATACCTGATAAACCTGATATCCACCTGACACCATACAGTTATTACAATATTATCACCCTACATTCCTTGGCTTGTACTTTCCCTCCCTGTGACTATCCTGTAACCACCCATTTGTGTTTTTAATCCCTTCACCTCTTTCACTCCTCAACACCCCTCCCCTGGCAGCCATCAGCCTGTTCTCTGTATCTATGAGTCTGTTTCAATTCTGTTTATGTTATTTCAGTTCCATATGTAAATGAAATCATGCTATTTGTTTTCCTCTGACTTATTTTTTAAAGATTTTATTTCATTATTTTTAGAAAGAGGGGAATGGAGAGAGGCAGAGAGGGAGAGAGACATCAATGTATGGTTGCGTCTCACCTGCCTCCAGCCACAGACCTGGCTGGAGACCTGGTTTGCAACCTGGTTATGTTCCCGGGCTGGGGAATCGAACCTGTGACCTTTGGGTTCGCAGGCCAGCGCCTTATCCACTGTGCTACCAGCCAGGGCCCCTCTGACTTTTTAACTTCTTTGTAATTAATAGAAAATTTATGGAGAAATTCAATCATCCAGTGTCCACTGGCGGTTCTTGCCCAAATCCCAATATTACCACTAAGGTTGCAAAATGGTGTTTTCTAACTCTGTAAAGAAGAATGTTCTCTCCTTTGATTGGTAATTTACAGTATATCAGTATGTGTTCACATTTTTAAAAATTCACCGTGTCATATGCCATTACTTTTAATATTCATTTTGGTGTTCAAATTGCCCCCAGATGTACTATCAGGAATCCCCTTCAAGCTTGTTTCTGCATTCTTGTTTGACATGTTCCCTTCAATTTGGGGGACACTTTTTACTTTGTGGCATGAATACGCCTTTGGTGACTTTCCCAGGCTTCAAATTAGTTATTTCTCCCAGAAGCCTTAGCTCCTTATATCGTGTGTGGGAGGAGGGGGGAATATTAGAGACCAAAATCTAGGTGCTAGGTATACTCATTGCTGCTGAAGTGTCACTGCTTCTGCAATCTTTCAGAACACAAAGCTGGGAAATTATATATATTTATACAATAGGATCTTATACTGCACCTAATCACCAGAGGGTTCTTTCTTGCCATACCCCATTCTGACTTGTATCATCCTTCTTTCAAAGAAAGAAGAGAATTCTAACTTCCCCAAACATCAACAATGTGTACAATGTACACAGAATAATTTCAGGACTGTTACCCCTAGATCTCTCCCAACAACAGCAGTGACAACAAAAACCCCATTAAATAAGGTTCCAGATTTCCTTGAAGATCTTCTTGTTTTTGGACTGAGATGTATAATCAAAGTACTTTATTCATAAGTTATAAGGGTTACTAATTTCCTCTTCCTGTGGTTGTATTCTTCATTTGATGTGAAGTCAGTTTTTATTTATATGTGTTCATACTTAATTTTAGTTTTTCACCATCCTTCCTGGATTTATCTTTTGAGTACATAAAATATTAGCATAGTTGCAAAGGTCAAAGCTCAGAGGAGTGTCATTTCCTCCCTATTGCTCACTTCCTTCCTGTTTTCACCTACCACCTGTAGGTAATCAACTGCATTTGTTTGTTTTCTTTCCCTTGTCTGCTATTGCAAAACTAAACAGATGCATATGTGTTCTTATGTACCCTTTTTCTTTCTTTCTTTCTTTCTTTCTTTTTTTTTTTTGCTTAAAGTTAGCATCCTATACCCTCTTTTGTGCATTTTTTTCTTACTTAGTGATACAGTCTGGACTGTCACTGAACTCCAGCCACAGCAGTGCATCGAACCCAGCCCACCCTCATTGCACAGTGGCTCAGTACTCTGCTATGTGATGTTTTGCAGATTATTTCCTGAATCAAGGGCAACTGGGTTGTTTTTGCTATTTTGCAGTTATGAACACGGCTGCCGTGAATTAACGGATGCCTGTGAACTTTCATTGAATGAGTACCTTCATTGGACAGATATCTTCAGGGTAGATTCCTCACAGTGAGATGGCTGGGTTAAAGGATAAATACCTGTGTGGTTTTGTTATTTATGGCCAAACTCCCCTTCATAGAAGCTGCATTATTTTACATTCTCCTGGCCTTGCCAGAAAAAAAAATGTGGTAAAACTTTACAAAACTGTTTTGTTTATTGATTTAGAGAGAGAGAGGAAAGGAGGAGGGGTGGAAAGAGGGAGATATTTGTTGTTCCACTTATTGATGCATTCATTGGTTGATTCTTATATGTGCCCTGACAGGGGTTGAACCAGCAACCTTAGTGTATTGGGATGATGCTCTAATTAACTAAACTAGCTGGCCAGGGATGTTGTGAAACTTTCACCTTTTGATGATCTGATGCATGAGACATGGTAGTGTGCCCCCTCCCCCCATAGTTTTCATCTGCATTTCTCTTACTTTGAGTGAGGGAATGTGTCTTGTTTTGTTTTTGTTTTTGAATAAACAGGGAGATCAGAGAAGGCCTCTCTAAAGAAGTGATAAGGAAGGAGAGAGCTAGATGAAGTGACAAAGAGAGAGACAGAGAGACCAGCAAGAGAGAGAAGGAGCTTGATGTGTTCAAGGAAGAAGGAGAGATACATGTGGTTTCAGTAGAGGGAGCAAGGATAGACTGACCGGGGATGAACCTGGCAGGCATCATGGGGGCATTATAGTTCAGGGGTTGGTCAAGTTTTTCTATAGAAAAGCCAGGCAATAAATATTTTTAGCTCTACTGGCCTCACCGTCTCTGGAGCAGTCACTTAACTTTGCTGCTGCAGCCACAAGGCAATGTGTAAACTGGATGTGTTCCAATAAAATTTTTCTTACGGACCTTGAAACGTGAAATTCTTAGACTTTATTTATTTATTTATTATGTTCAGAGATAAAGGCAGGGAGGGAGGAAGAAAGGGAGAGAATCATCAATGCACGGTTGCCTTTCACCTGCCTCCAGCTAAGGACCTGGCTGGACACCTGGTTTGCAACCTGTTTATGTGCCCTGACTGGGAATCGAACCAGCAACCAAATTCTTAGGCTTTTAAAATTAAGATATTATAATTCATCTAACCTAAAATTCATATAATTCTGTGGTTTTTAGTGTATTCCCAAGGTTGTGTATCCCCATGACTTAATTTCACAACACTTTCATCACCCCCAAAAGAAACTTCATCCCTTTTAACAGCCAGCCATAATCCCCTTCACTCCATACCCTGGCAACCACTAATCTACTTCTGGCTCTACGGATTTGCTTGTTTTGGACATTTCACATAAATGCAGCCTCGCAATATATGGTCTTTTGCATCTGGCTTCTTTTACATAATGCATTTTCTAGATTCATCCATGTGGTAGCATAAATCAGCACTTCATTCCCTCCTCTGGCTGAGTAAGATGGCTTTACCAGTTAATGGGCATTTCGGTTATTTCTACTTTTTGGCTATTATGAATAATGCTGCTACAAACATTCAGGTACAAGTTTTAGTGTGGACATATGTTTCTAATTCTCTTGGGTTGACAGGAAGGAGTGAAATTGCTGCATCACATGGTAATTTTATTTTATTTATTTGAAATTTTTTATTTATTGATTTTTAGAGAGAGAGGAAGGGGAGAGAGAAAAGACATCAGTTCTACCAATTTATGCATTCATTGGTTAATTCTTGTCTGAGCCCTGACTGGAGATTGAACCCACAACCTTGGTGTATTGGGATGATGCTCTAACCAACTGAGATATCCAGCCAGGGCAAACGCACAACACAGCACTCTTCTTTTGATTTTATTTAAATTTTTTTTTATTCATTATTTTTAGAGAGGGGGAAGGGGGAGGAAGAAAGGGAGAGAAACATCAATGTATGGTTGCCTTTCACCTGCCTCCAGCTGGGGACCTGACTTGCAGCCTGGGTATGTGCCCTGGCTGGGAATCAAACCAGCAACCCTTGGGTTTGCAGGCTGCTGCTCAATCCATTGAGCCATACCAGCCAGGGACTGATTAAAAAAAAAAAAAAATTTAGTTACATAAAAAACCATTCTTAGCTAGAAGGACATACAAAAAAAGAGGCCTATTGGAGGCAATGGAAAGAATTTCTACTTAGTTGGGGGGATGGGCACACAAGTGTTTATTTGTAGAATTCTGAGGGAATATGCTGATAAAGATCACATCGATTACTTTAGGAACCCTTGGTATGGCTGCTGTTAAAAAGAAAGATCAGCCCTGGTTGGTGGCACAGTGGGTAAGGCGCCGGCCTGTGAACCCAAAGGTCGCAGGTTGGATTCCCCAGCCAGGGCACATAACCAGGTTGCAAACCAGATCTCCAGTCAGATCTGTGGCTGGAGTCAGGTGAAAGGCAACCATACATTGATGGCTCTCTCCTTCTCTGCCTCTCTCCCTTCCCCTCTTTCTAGAAATAACGAAATTTTAAAAAATAATAAATAAAAAAAAAAAGAAAGATCATCTTGGGGAAGAGTTATTTGCCTATTAAAAATTCCCAGTTCAGACCCCTCCTCTCCACCTTCCTCATGTGCCTCTATTTCCTCATCTATAAATGGAGATAAAAATGGTACCTACTTGAAAGTGTTGTTGTAAACTCTGAATTAGTTAAAGCACATTTGAAACTGAGAATGGTGTCTGGCACAGAGCAAGATCTATATAAGCAATTGTTGTTGTTGATATTATTATTATTGATACTGCTATTATTATCCATTCCTCAGCTCAGACATCCTCTTCCCTGCCCTGGAACATATGACTCTAGTGTCTTCCCTCTAATCTCTCCCCAGAACCAACCAGCCCCAAAAGGATTTTCTAACACTCCAACCTGCTCCTATCTTTCTTCTGCTCCAGATCTTCCGTGGCTCCCTAGTGCCCTAGGCATCAAGGCTGAGCTCCTCAGTCCAACACGCAAGGCTCCCCATGGTTGTGTCCCTGCCCATTTCCCCAACCTCATTTCTTGTAGCTGTGACCCGTGTTGTTGCTGCATGGATGGATCATCAGCTCATGCCCAGCCTCCAAGCCTTTGTCCTTGGTCCCCTCTGCCTAGAGTGCTATCATGGGCATGCTTATTCTTCTCAGGGCCACTTCCTGTAGGACTTGGACAAGGGCCATTATTCCAGGAAGCTTTTCTTGGCTTCTCCTGACCCTGCCTGTTGACCGAGTCCATACTTGCCTTTCCCAATGATGTTATGAGCTCTTTGATACATGTTTGGGGTGGAGGAAAAAAAGAAAGTGATTCATCTCTGGGATCTCTGCACCGAGCCAAGGGTCAGCACACAAGGGGCTTCAAAAGATGGAAGTTAGGCCCTGGCTGGGCAGGCAGCTCAGTTGGTTAGAGCATCATCCTCACACGCCAAGATTGTCGGTTTGATCCCTGGTGGGGGCATATACAGGAATCCACCAGTGAACACATCAATAAATAGAACAACAACAACAAAAATGATGGAAGTTAGTTCAGACCCGGATAGAGAGGAGAGGAAGAGGACAGTGGTGGGAGGGGTCTGGGCTGGGGAAAGGGGTCCACTGCTAATGGACCAAGGGCACCCCCCTACTCCCCCAGGCCTCTCCTTGGTGGTGGGCTTGGTTCTTTACATTTCCAGCATCAATGACGAGGTCATGAACAGGCCCAGCAGCTCTGAGCAGTATTTCCACTATCGCTACGGGTGGTCTTTTGCCTTCGCCGCTTCCTCCTTCCTGCTCAAAGAGGTGATGTCTTGGGGCCCATATGAGAGCTTTGAATGGTGACGGGTCTTGGGTCCAGGAGGAAGAGGACACCTGGGAAGAGTGGTGGCTGAGGGACCCAACCCCTGGTCCTAGGGGAGGAGGGGGCCGGGTATCTGGACTCCTGGGGTCCTGCGGGAGGAGGGTGATGGGAATTTGGGCTCCTGGGGTTCTGGAGAAAGAGGAAGTTGGAGGCCTGGAATGATGGGTTCTGGGGGGTCTTCAGCCTCAGGGTAACGTAAGCCTGGGGCCAGCCTCCGGGACTCTGACCCTGCCTCGCCACAGGGGGCTGGCGTGATGTCCGTGTACTTGTTCACCAAGCGCTACGCGGAGGAGGAGATGTACCGCCCGCACCCGGCCTTCTACCGCCCGCGTCTCAGCGACTGCTCCGACTACTCGGGCCAGTTCCTGCAGCCAGAGGCGTGGCGCCGCGGGCGCAGCCCCTCCGACATCTCTAGCGACGTTTCCATCCAGATGACGCAGAACTACCCTCCCGCCATCAAGTACCCGGACCACCTGCACATCTCCACCTCGCCCTGCTGAGGCCATGCCCCTCGGAGCTCCCGTCCTCCCGCTCCTTAGGGGTCTCCCTGCCACGCAGCGCCTCTGCCTCCGATCTCTTCCGGACTCCGCTTTCACCTGGAGGGTGCTGCACACACTTGAGCCCCACCCTCTGCCCGGTGGCCACGCCCACTCACCAACCGGTCATTTAACTAGCCACGCCCCTTCCCTGGAGCTTCCAGTTCATTGGGTCCGCTCCCTTCCAGGTGGCTCCACCCCCTCGGGCGCCCGTCCCCTTTCGCTGAGGCTCCGCCCTCTCAGCTAACAAGCTCCTGGGTTCTCGCGTGCAGGGGCCCACCACCCCGGAGTCCCCCAACCAGCTTCTTCACCACGGGGCCGCTGGGCTGAAGAGCAGGGTCCGGCAGCCGCCAGGAATGCCAACCATCCTCTTCTCCCTCCTGCCCCTCATTCTCTCTTTCCTGGCCGCGTCTCTCCTGCGGACCTTGGGGGTCCTTGAGTGCAGTGGGAGGCCTCTACGCTCCGCCCACGGCTCCCGGGGGGTTGCGGTCTGTCTGCCGTGAGTTTGGTTAACCTGGACTCTCTCCTACATATTTCCCTGCTCCCCTGGGAGACCCCCTTCTTTCTCACCCGCTGGGCTTTTCCGGGCCTCCTGAGGGTTACCTGCCTTTCAGGGAGCGCTGTCTAACCAATGTTCTTGCTCTCTCTGCTGCCCTAGCTTCTCTTTCTTCCTCCTCTCCTTCCTCCTCCTTCTCTGTCTCCTCTTCTGTTTCACCGGCACACCACACAGCAAGGATGGAGACCCTAGGGTGAGGGAATTCCACGCCGTTTCCGCACCTGTGCCCGCCTCTTCCCCCTCGAGGCTCTTTCGGGGGAGGGAGAGGCAGTAGCGGGGGTCGACACCCCCCAAACCTCGAAGTCTTCCATTTTTCTGGCCCTCCTCTTCATCTAAGTGCCCCTTCCCCTGTCAGACCCCCAGCTCTGGCCTCTTTCAAGGGTCCGTCCTCCCTCCCCCTTGGACAGATTTGGGGGCATCCCAGAAATTCGCCCAGCCCCCCTTATTAGGGGAGTAGGGGCGAGGTAGCACAGTGTTGTACACGGACGCAGAAAGGCCCCCAGGGTGGGGGGAGGGAAGCAGGGGCGGGACGGGAGCTTTTAGTTTGCATCTTAGGGGGGAGGGGGGTGGGGGGCCGCAGCAGTTAACCTGTCTTTACGCAGCGATTTTTAACGAGGCTGGGGGGAGGGGGACTTTGGGAGTGGGGTAAGGGAGGGGGGGCCTGGCTCTGTTATTTACCGTGTATCATATGTAAATACCAACAGAAACTTCAATAAACTTTATTTCAAACACGTTTCTGCCTGCCCAGAGGGGAGGGCGTTGGCTACAGAGGGCCGGGTTCAGGTCCCAACGCTAGGGTCAGCGAAGGCGGTTAGACTGGTATGTGTCCAACTGCCTAATCATCCTCATTATCAACACCAGCACTTTATAATTCAGTCCGTGTAAAGCCTGTAGGACAGCAAATGACACGGGTCAGGATCAATAAAACTTAACTCTTGGTATTACTCTGACCGTTGAGAGCACGGTCACTATCCCTTGTCCATTTTTTCCCTACAGTTTCTGTTTCATTTCATTTTCTCCCTTGAGTTTGTTGGAGTTTCTTTGCAGCGAGGGTCCTAGAGGTGACATGACTCCCTCCAACAGCATCACCCAGGCGGAACTTGGCACAACCACGAGCCTGGAGGGAACACTGGGTTGTCCTGATGTGAGAGGTCAGTCGTTCTGTGGAGAAAGAACTGTTTATCATTTATTGCACACCTACTACGAGCTACACCGTTCCTATTGTACAGGATCCCATGAGGTGTTTCTAGCAGCATTGGTGTAGGAATTATCACACACACACACACACAATGGACTCTGTGATCTGCGATGTCACCATTGTTTACATTTAGGGACTAAAACCAACCTGAATGTTGGGCAAACCTGTTCCTAAGATGTAATGAAAAGGGAACGCAACATAGTCTAGCCCATCCATTCTTTGCGTTGTTTTTAGTCTCTTCCAGACACTCAGACCTTCAGCCATACCCACATTACCCAGCTGTCAGAGTGTCAGCCCCTGGGCTGAGCACTCTTCATTTATTACCTGATAGGATTGATTCTCTCAGCTGTCATGTGAGAATGAGGCAATTCACAGAGCCCCATTTTGTGTATGGAGATGCTGGGACTCAGGGAAGTGAGGTCACCCACTTGGTAAGATGCAAAGGAACCTGGCTGGGTGGTTCAGTTGGTTAAAGTAAGTGCCATCCTCATACACCAAGGCTGCAGGTTGGATCCTGGGTTGGGACATATGCAAGAATCAACCAATGAATATATGAATAAGTGGAACAACAAATTGATCTCTCTCTCTCTCTCTCTCTCTCTCTCTCTCACACACACTTTCTTTCTCTTTCTCATTAAAAAAAATATATATATATATATATATATATATATATATATATATATATATATATATATATATATATATATTAAGGAGAATTCATGCCCAGGCCTTTTTTAACCCCAGAATCTACTCTCTTGGTTGCTACATTTTACTACTAGGAATCTGATGCAAACTCACTCTATGACCTTGAGCAAGTCTTTTAATCTCTGGGGCTTTGGTTTCTTTTTCTGTAACAAAGAAGAGGGATGGGCTAGAAGGACTCCAAATCATTCTGGAACAGGGAGAGTTGGAGGGAGGGGGGAGGGAGGAGGTTAGCAGGAAAGAATTAAGATTCAGCAGGATCAGAGTCCCTGGAGGAAATGTTCTGAGTCATTTTCAGTGGTTTTAGGAATTTCTGGCGGTCATGCTTGAGATTTGGGATGGCAAATATGTTTCAGCTTCTTTGTCAAGATCAATTGATTCCTTGTGGCTGTCCAGGGAGCACAGCGTTGATAAGGATTTTGAACTTCTGCTCAGCGGGGAAGGATGTCCCTATCAATTAGTGCTGTCTGCCATCCTGATCAATTGATGTTGCCTGTCCTGCTCGCAGGATGGGAAGTTGTGGTGCCAGTGCTGGATATTTGCTGACTTTGTCCGGAAGGTAACAACCTGAGGTCCTAAAGTGTATGCTCTTTCTCTTTCTAAAAACCAAGCTAGTTTGTGTTGTTGTTGATGAGGTTTTGCCTTGTACATTTTGAAAAGAGGAAGTGATTCCATAGTTAAAGGTTTGTTTAAATTAATGTATTGTTTTTTTAGAGAGAGAGAGAGAGGAAGAAAGAGAGAGTGAAACATCAATTTGTCATTCCACTTATCATTGAATTCATTGCTCGTTTCTTGAATGTCCTGACTAGGCACTGAACCCCACAGCCTTGGGGTATCAGGAGGATGTCCTAACCACCTGTGATATCCAGCCATGGCTTATTTGTTTGTTTTTAAGGAATGCTGACCTCTTCTGACCTCTTGACATCCAGAAGTCCCCTTCCCCTGGGGTACTACCATCTTTTAATGTATAACTTCAAAAACACTGCTCTGGCTGGTGTGGCTCAGTGGATTGAGTGCTGGCCTGAGAACCAAAGGGTCACCAGCTCGATTCCCAGTCAGGGCACATGCCTGGGTTGCAGGCCAGGTCCCCAGTTGGGGGTGCACCAGAGCCAACCACACATTGATGTTTCTCTCTCTCTCTTCCTCCCTTTCCTTCTCTCTAAAAAGAAATAAATTAAAAAATATTTTTGAAGAATACTACATGCACATAGAAATAGACATGTCTGTATTTACATCCACACACCTGTGGTTATGCAGTCTATATGTACATGTTTATTTGACTCAGCGTTAACTGTAAAATGCACATAGCTTTGTACCTTTCCATTTCACGTGGCAATGTATTATGGAGCTCACTTGGCATCAGTTATATAACTCTGCCTTACTGTTTTCTAAGGCTTCTTAATAACAATACTTTGCATAAATTGGTCGCATAATTTATCCAGTGTTTCCTTTGTGCCTGCCTCTTGGCATTCAAGGCCTAAGCACTTTACATTCAATAATCCAAGGGGATCAGTGTTTTTATATTGTCACCCCCATTTTATAAATGATATCCTGAGGTGAAGAGAGGCTGATTAACTTTCTCCTGGTCATGCAGCTGGTAAGTGGCCAAGTTAATGTGTGAACTCCGAGGGTTTCCTGAGCCAGCCATGCTTACCCAAAAATCTGTACCTCCACCTATACTGAAGTCATGTATATTATTTCATGTGTTTATCATCATTTTTTTTTAGAGAGAGAGGAAGGGAGGGGAAAAAAACCATTAATACATGGTTGCCTCTGTGGTCCCCAACTAGGGATCTGGCCTGAAACCCAGGCATGTGCCCTGGCTGGGAATTGAACCAGCAATCCTTTGGTTCACAGGCTGGCATTCAATCTACTGAGCCACACCAGCCAGGACTATTTATCATCATTTTTACACAGAGTTTTGCACTCAGTTCACCTAAAGAATAATACTACACACTTGTGGTTCTCAAAGTGTGGCTCAGGGATTCTGGGCATCCCTAAAATGTGTTTAAGGGGTCCTTGATGTTCAAACCATTTATTTTTTTAACTTTTTTAAAGATTTTTTTTCTTATTCTTAGAGAAAGGGGAAGGGAGCAAGGCAGAGAGGGAGAGAGACATCCATGTATGGTTGCCTTTCACCTGCCTCTAGCTATGGGCCAGGCTGGAGACCTGGCTTGCAGGTTGCACATAACATCCTGGTTATGTGCCCTGGCTGGGGAATCAAACCAGCGACCTTTCAAACAATTTTAATAATAATAGTGGGATACTATTGGCCTTTTCATTCTTTGTCTCTCATGAATGCAAGTCCAGAGTCTTTGCGCAGTTTCATGATACATGATAGCATAGCAGATTAAAGGCAGGAGCAGATATGAGAACCCAGCTTACTTCTATAGGGTCAAATATTAAGTAAATTTTTCAAAAATATCAGCCAATGAATATAGCATATATATTTGGGGTGGTGGTGGAATATAGTTATTTTCCACGAACGTAAGTCATTTATGTAAACATGCAATGACTTTATTACTGCTTTTGAGTGAATACAGATTTTAAAATCTGTATTTAAATTTGGAACACATTGAATATTGATAGATGTAACACATAAACTGAAGCTCTTTGGGGTCTCTTGAAATTTTTAAGTGCATAGAGAGAGAGTCCTAAGACCAAAAGATTTCAGCACTGGGGTTGTGTATCAGGGAGCAATATATCAGAAGTAAAGCTGTCTCATTTTTTTCAATGACTTTGTATTAGTCCCTTGAATAGAAGTACAGAAGTTCCCTCTTACCTACATGGGACATACTCCAAGGCCTCCAGTAGATTCTGGAAATCTCAGCTATGGTTTTTTCCCTCAATATACACGCAACCTTTTCATCTAAACATGCATCTTCTCTCTGGTATATCAGAACTGCCAGAATTATTATTCTTGTTCTTTGGGACCTTTTTTTTTTTTTTTTTTAACACATTGGAGGAAACATTTCTTAAAATATTTTATTTCTTTATTTTTAAAGAAGGGAGGGAGAAAGAGAGGGAGAGAAACATCAGTGTATGGTTGCCTTTCACCTGCCTCCAGCTGAGGACCTGGCTGGAGACCTGGCTTGCAACCTGGTTATGTGCCCTGACTGGGGATTGAACCAGTGACCTTTGGGTTTGCAGGCTGGTGCCATTCCACTGAGCCATGAGCCAGGGCAGAAACATTTTTAAAAATTATTTTTTAAAAGATTTTATTTGTTTATTTTCAAAGAGAGGAGAAGGGAGGGAGAAAGAGGAAGAGAAACAGCCAACAGTTGCATCTCACATGCCCTCAACTGGGGGCCTGGCCTGCCACCCAGGCATGTGCCTGGACTGGGAATAGAACCAGCAATCTTTTGGTTCACAGGCCAGCACTCAATCCACTGAGCTAAGCCAGCCACGACTGAAGAAACATTTTTTTAAATTATTATTTGTGTGTTGATTTGAGAGAGAGAGAGAGAGTGAGGAAGGGAAGGAGAGGTAGACGATAGATTTATTGGTCCCCTTATTAATACATTCATTGGTTGATTCTTGTATGTGCCCTGATTGGAAATCAAACCTGCAACCTTGGCATGTGGGGATGATGCTGTAACCAACTGAGCTACCTGGCCAGGGCTTTCTTTGGGGCCCTTAGTAAAATGAGGATTACTTGAACATAAGTACCGTTACAGCAAAACAGTCAACCTAATCATGGAGAAGGTGGAGAGCACACATTGTATGGAGGCGCTGGACAAAGGGGTGATTCTTGTCCTGGGTTGGGTGGGGCTGGATGTCAAGAGATTTTATCATGCTACTCTGAGTCATGCACAATTTCAACTGTACAACTTGCTTATTCCTGGAATTTTCCATGTAGTATTTTTGAACCAAGGTTGACCGTGGGTACCTGTGAGAGTAGAAAGCACACTGTGGATAAGAGGGATGGCTCCTATAATGTACTTCAATAGTAAACTCATTTTTTATTATAAATGTGGTCCTCATTTTCCAATTGAAGCAGCGGAGATGAATAAAAAGAGTAAGTTTTTTCTTCTCCTTCTCATTTCCTAGAGGAAATGATGGTTGTCAGTTTCTTCCAGGGCAGTAGTTGCCCAGTCGGAGGGTTTCAGTCCCCCAGGAACACAGGGCCATATTTGGTAACATTTTGGATATTACAATTTATGGGGGCTGCCATTAGCATCTAGTGGATCGGGGATGCTGCTAAACACCCCACAATGTGCAGGCAGCCCCCCTCACACAGAATTACTGGTCTAAGATGTGATGAGTGCAGAGGCTGAGAAAACCCTGTTCTCAACATTATGCATTTCTATACCTCCCTGTTCATCTTCTCTGCCTTTATTTTTATGAACACAAATGGAATTTTGCTAAGTCAATTTACAAGCAGCGACTTAACTCATAGGGGATGAGGGATCCCTTCGTGGAACTGATCAAAGCTGTGGACCCCCAGAAAGGAATAGGTATATTCAACTTTTGGGCTTCCCAGAAATCCCCGCTCGAGTTCCTAGGCTGTCGGACTTTGAATCCCCATCCCAGAATATCCCATCCAGAGGGAGATCACCAACGGCAACTCCCTTTTGCAGGTACCAGGATGGATGAAGGTGCAGAGAGAACGGGGGTCTGATTCTGGGTTCTTCAGGGAGAGAAAGAAAAGCAAGGATTATAGCTCAGGCCACCTGACTCCCTAGCATTGGAACATTTCCACTTCACCCTGAATGAGGACGTTTTAGAAACGCTGATCTTCTCTTCCTGGTACAGCAGGAAAACACGCCGACACCACTCTGTTCCTCTTGAGAAAACACAAAGGGCCCAGCTGCTGTTGATGACAAACACTCCAGCACCTGGGAAATAGCACATTCAGGATGCCAGGCGGGGAGAGCGGGTTGGACCGGGAGGAGAGGTTGTGATTGGCTGTGAGAGGGTAGGAGCCCCCGAATCTGTATTTACATATTTATTCCCTAAGTCTTTCATTCCTTCCTTCCTTCATCCATCTATCGATCCACACATGCATTTATCCATCCATCCATCCATGCCCCCATTCAGCACCTGTGAACTGAGGCTTCCTGCCTACCAGGGCTGGGCTCTGGTGGACACTGAAGTGATGCAGATCTGTGCCTGTCCTTTAACAGCTGATGCTGTGCTCGGGGGAGATTGAGTGAGGTATTAATCACAATGCAGGGTGACTGTGCTCTAATGGGGGCAGTAGAGGGCAGTGTGGTGGAAGCATAGTTGTAACCCTTGATGTAATCTTGGAAGGTCAGAGAGGGCTTCCTGGAGGAAGAAGCATGTACCTGGAATCTTTAAGAGGAAGTAGAGATGGAAAGGGATCCAGGCAGGGGAGCCACCCTCAGAATCCTCAAAACCATGAAGGCACTGGGCTTTGGTTTGCAGGAAGCAACAGCTGGGAGGGTGGCATAAAATGTGACTAGTGGTTTTGGCAAAGGATGTAGGTGAGGTACTTACATTTTTCTCCTGGGGGCAATAGGGAGTCACAGGACAATGTTGAGCAGAGGAGGGACAGGGTCAGCTCTGACTGTTAGAAAGAACTTTTAGGAGCCAAGTAAACATTGTACTGGAAGGAGACCAGGGG
Source organism: Noctilio leporinus (assembly GCA_004026585.1). Classification (NCBI taxonomy): domain Eukaryota; kingdom Metazoa; phylum Chordata; class Mammalia; order Chiroptera; family Noctilionidae; genus Noctilio; species Noctilio leporinus. The sequence goes on along the minus strand of PVIW01004115.1, from coordinate 4,647 downwards.
TGTAGGTTGGTAGCAGTCCAGACAAGAGCAGGACAGAGAGAAGGGATATGAAAGGGATCCAGGATGAAGAGTGAGTATGGAGTGAGGGACCAGGAGGCACTGAGGTGGCATTAAGGCAATGCTGGCTGAGAGTCCCTGTGTGACCTTTTGAGGGCAAGGTGATGAATAGGGTGTATTAGTCACCTGCCACTGTGTAACAAGACAACATTAAGCTAGTGGCTTAAAACTCACCATTTTCATGGGTCAGGAACCCAGTGCTTGGGATCACAGGAGGCCAGAATCAAATGTCAGCTGGCTTTGTCCTCACCCGGAGGTTCAATTAGGGACAGACCCACTTTCAAGCTTCCTCAGGGTGAGTAGAAGTCGTCTCCTGGTGGTTGTGTGACTAAAGTTCTTGTGTCCTCGCTAGCATTGGCCACCCTCAGGTCCTCACCACATGGCCATTTGAATTTTCCAGGATAGGAGAAGAATCTCTACTTTGAAGTTCTCTGACTTCAGGACCTTTTTTCAAAGAGATCACTTGATTAGGTCAGGTCCACCCAAAACAACCTCCCTTTTGATGAACTTCAAGTCAGCTGATTAGGGACATTCATTACATGTGCAACTTCCCATCGCCTGGCCATACCCTGTAACTAAATCATGGGGTGACACTGGTCCTGTTCACAGATATTGCAGAGTGTGTACACCAGGGAATAGGAATCTCAGGGGGTCTTTTTAGAGTTCTGCATCCCACACAGGGTCAGGGGAAGTGAGAGTGGAGGGACTTCTCAATGGGAGAACTCAGCTCTGAGCCTACAGTCTTTGGGTCTCTGGGTTGAGTCCTTTGGAGACTTTGACTCGTGGGAATGAGATCTAAGAGGGCCTGTCACCTGCCTCATCTGACACCCCTTCTGAAGAATCCTTCCCTGAGCTGATGGGGTGATTGGGTGGGAGGGTTTCTAATATTTCCATCTTACAAAATGAAGCCCAGAGATGCTGCCTCAGTTCTCAGCCTGTGATACAGCAAAGTCCCCTCTTAGGTATGTGCCCAACAGATATGAAAACATAGGTCCACACAAAAACGTGCACACATACATTCCGAGCAACATTCCTCACAACAGCCAAAATGTGGAAATAACCCAAGTATCCAGTGGAAAAAGAAAAACGTGGCCTACTCCTACAATGGGGTATTATCAATAAAAGGAAATAATGCTCTGACATCTGCTACAGCATGGGTGGATCTTGAAAGCATTATGCTGAGAGAAGCCGGCCAGTCACTAACGAGCATTCTGTTTATACGAAGTGTCCAGAATAGGCTAATCTATGCCGACAGAAAGTGGATTAGTGGTTGCCTAGGGCTGGGCTCTGTGTGGGAAGATTGGCTGGCTCAGGGGTGTGTGGTTTCTACTTGGGCTCAGGAAAATGTTCTAAAATGGATTTAAAGTTGATGGTTGCACTATCCTATGATTACAGTTAAAAGCCATTGAATTGTACACTTTAAGTGGGTGAATCGTGTGGAATGTGGATTCTATCTGGGAAAAGCTGTTACAAAAAAAGAAGAGATAAGCACTCAGAAACAAGACATCGTGATGTAAGTCTGCGGCTTAACGTCACCAAATTAACCAGTAGCAGCACTAAAATTATTTATATGGGGAGGAAAAGAAGGAAAAGTGAAGTTCAGGTGAGTTAAATCCTTATCTATCAAGGGAAGAAAAGATTCACAACGGGGGCGAATCCAGAAGGTAATTATTTAGGGATGCAAAGACAAGTAAGAGAAGAAACAACTACAAACATTAAAAGGCTTTTTCAGGAAGAAACAGGATTTGAGGTGGGACAGACTGAATTCTCTCTGCTACCAGCCCTTGTTCCTGGCAGCTAGTGGGTGGAGACCATAGATGCCACTCTAGTTCCTACTGTACACAGGACAGCCCCCAATGCAGATAATAATCCTATCCAGCCCAAATGCCAACAGCTCCAAGGGTTAGCCCTGGCTGGGTAGCTCAGTTGGTTAGAACATTGTCCCGACACCCCAAGGTGGTGGGTTCCGCACATAGGAGAATCAACCAATAAATGCATGAGTAAGTGGAACAGCAAATCGATCCCTCTCCCTCTCTCTTCCCTCCCTTCCCTTCCTCTGTCTCTAAAAATTGAGGGGGGGGGGAAGGATTTTGCTCTGGCCATTACGGCTCAGATGGTTGGAGTGTTGTTGTCCCATAAACCTAAAATATGGGGTTCAATGCCGGGTCAGGTCACATGCTTACACATTGCTGGTTGACCTGGGCGAGTTGGAACATAACCAATCAATGTCTCTCTTTCTCTCTTGCTTTCTCTCCCTCACTCTCTCTTATTAATGGATATATCCTCTGGTAAGGATTAAAATAATAAAATAATAATAATAATAATAAATCTTAAAAAATAGTTCCAAGGTTTAGAAATCCTGGCTGATCGCATTACCTTGCAGTTGGTCTCACTCTTTGAATGTATCTGTTTTTGTTGTTGTTTATTTTTAGTGCTCTCATTGAGGACATAAACACCCCCACGTGCCCCCCTGCCCGCAGAACAGAGAAGCAGTCAGCCTTGACTCTGACTGATTGCCACCGCTCCCATGCAAATCGCTCAGAATCTGTGATATCAGCACTTAATTTATATCAGCGCCCATTATTGTCCGCAGCTGTATTTCTCTCCTGGCGGAAGAGCAGAGGCGGAACGAATGTTTCTCAGTCGAGTGACTTCCAGGCCCCTTCTCTTGAGGCTGGTGTTTCTTCGCTGCTAACCCAGGGGTGTCTGCATGCTTCTCTAATCTCCTCTCCTGAGTACGTAAACTGACCTCTAGAAATTCCAGAGGGAGTCTGAGCTCCTCTGGGGGAGGTGATTGAATGTGTGGGGGACACAGGTTATGTCTGTCTTCGGCCAAAAAAAAAAAAAAAAAAAAAAACAACAAAGAAACAAACAGAAGAGCTGGCCCAGGCCAGGCTGGTTAAGCGACTCTGAAGCCCACCTATGGCTGACCACCCCTGGCAACCCCCACAGAGAGGCGGCTTCATTCTCAGGTCCATGTGAATGTGGGCAAATCACTACCCACCGTTCTAGCCTCAGTTTGCTCATCCATAATATGGGAACATGGTGAAGATCCTGTAAGAGTTTCCTGAGGCAACAAAGCATGCAAACTGCCTAGGCCCAAGGCTGGGTCTCCGCTAGCTTTTCATGTTTGATAGCATTAGCACGAGGCCTCAGCTCTGAAGTAATTAATTGCATGCCTAGAGCCGCCTGCAAAGCCACCTTTTCTCATCAATGCTGCATTTCATTGGAGGCAGTTTGGTTCCCCTTAGAACTAAAGGGAGGAAAAAGTTTGGCCAAGGTCACACACAGGGGCATCTCTGAGATCTGAGCCGGAGACCAAACTTTCTGGTCTCACCTGATTCTTTCCTTTTTCTCCTCAAGTTCTCTCACTTCCTCCGCACCCAACCCCGAATGGATTTCTTGCAGATTCATTTCCACCCAAGCTTCTTGGACCCTACTTTGCTCCTCCCTCCCATCCCACCTTGGGGAAAGCAAATTCTTTGAGTTAGAGGTGGGTAGGGGGTAAGGAAAGAAAATGTTTGGTGTGACTCAAAGGGCCTTCTATCCTTGTAAATGGAATATACTTTTATTCTCAGTGGATCTTTGCCCTTGGCATTTGGAGGGGGCTGAGGGTGGGGGTGGGAAGACCCAGAGAGGTTTGAGACTTTCCTTGGATTTTGGGAAAGGAGTGAGCTCCTGGGGTCCTTTTTAAAAGGCCCTCCCCTCATTTCCGGCCGCTGTTGCCAGCCTTGGCTGGGCGCCTGGATCCTGTTGCTATGACGACAGGAAGAGGCGGTGGCGGCGGCAAGAGATGCTGTGGAGAGATGGAGGCTAGTGGGGGTGGGGGTTGTGGCTTTGAATTGGGGATGGGGGTAGGGACCAGGGGCTGGGGATGCAGGTGGGGGAGGAGGCAGGGTTACCCTTTCCCTCTGACCTCCTTGACTGCTCTGGGCCAGGCCCCTCTCCTATTTTTCTTCACCTCCCTTTTGATGCCTCCTCCATCTCTATCTCTGTCTCTTGGTCCTTGGGTTCTTTCTCTTTCCCAGTCCCAGTCTCTCCCCATCTGTCTCTCTCCTTGGGTCTTTCTTGTTCCTTCTGCACCTGCCTTTCTGTCACCAGACACCTTCTGCCACTCAGACCCCTCTCTCCTAGATTTCTCTCATTCATACTCTCTCTCTCTCTCTCTCCCCTCTGTTTTCTTTCGAAGGCACCCCTCTCTCTTGCCCCATCCTCAGTTTGTCTTCTCCCTGTATTTCCCTCAACCCCCTACCCTCTCTGTCTCTCTCTGTCTGTCTCTCCCCATCTGTCTCTCCTCCCCCTCTCTGGATGACTCTCTGTCTCTTCTTCTGTTACCCCAACCCCTCCCCATCCCCCACCTCCCCCCAGTCTCTTGGTTTCTCTCTTTGGGTCTCTGTCTCTGTTCCCTTCTCTCTCTGGATATTTCTCTCTGTGTGTGTCTCTTTCCAACTTCCTCCAGCTACCAGCCGCTGCCTCCCCCCAATTTCTCCCTCCCCCATTTCTGTTTCCCAGTCTCCGGGTCCCTTTCCGCTTCTCCTTGCCTCTCTCTTTCCCTCTCTGAGTCTCTCTCTTCTTCCCCAGCTTGCTACT